>JABFPB010003518.1:0-16897 GCA_022817645.1 Ceratoteleas bidentatus
AAACCCTAATTGTACTTTGTACTCTGGTATCCAGCCATTAAAAATACTCCCACTATCATTTTCCTATTATGACCCCTTTGAATCAAGGGGGTGATAATAGGAATAGGATATTGGGAGTATTTTTATTTTTGATTCTTGAATCAAGCTTGGTTCCACTATGGTTTCCAGAGTCAAATTCCAATTGCAGTTCTAAGCTAGGTTTTATTGTTAGGGTCGTATAATCTACGTATAATCACCCTATGAAAAAAATATTTCCTAAAATACATTTATCCAATATTTGAACAAATATTGTGTAATGCTCCACTTGATTTATATTTTATTGTATTTAGCAAATTAATTGCTGTAAATATTGAGGAAACATTATAGAATTTTTCTGATTGGGCATATACGACTTACAAATCATCATACTACAATGAGAGAAATTTCTTGAGAAAAATTTTACAAAATACATTTTGCCTACATTACTAGAGCTTTTGTAACACTTACAATAATTCCTGTCACAACTCCGGAATGGTTTATCCAACATTTTTGGTAACAATTACAAAAACTTTAGTAACGCATTGAAAACTCATTTTGTCTCATTTTTCTAGTAACGGTTACACGAAATTCTAGAAACGTTTACAAAAATTTCTCTCAGTGCGATTACCCCATTTTTAAAAGCAATACATTTTACACTCGACAAACTTGCCCCATTTTTCAAGTATCTAAAATTTAGACTCAAAACCATCCTCCCTAACAAATAACTCTTCCTCGCAACTCCCGTCGCGACGTTCGTCGCAGATAAAAGTTGCCGCCGTGATTTACGACCATCCGAATTCGCGCTTCGACGTGTCCATTAAAACCCCCGTCAACCCGGGCGATTCGAAAAACAATTAGAAATCGGCGCGCCCTTGCAGATTCCGTCGCGAAAGCCCGGGCGACATAAATAAACGTCACGTCCGGCGTGTTTTGCCGTGTCATCTGCAGCGCAGCCGTTTTGCGCGGCACAGCGCTAATCCCGCGCACGTCCGGCTAGCGTTGGCTTAGCTTTCGAACGCGGCCGGAGCCAAAAGCTGCCGTTCGGTTGAGGTGCACACGAGCAACTGTAATCCCGGCAAGAAAACAGACGTCGCCCGGTTCAACTTTCCAAGTGGACAAAGACTATGGCGCGAGCGAGACGCGGCTTATGCATAACGCGCGCAATATGCGGCATCCGCGCGGAGAGTGACCCGGCTGGGCGAACCAGCTGCGACCAGGCGCCGGTAATCTATCTTCGTTTCTGAATACCGCTGCCGGTGTTTCATTCGTTTGTCTTTGAAGATTGATACCTTCGCACAGCGCGGCCCGATACGAGCCTTAATGACGTTGCAATTTTCCGACCAACAAATTCGATTCGATGAAGAATGGCCGGATAATCGGATGTTTTCGCGAGCATAGTGCTCGAGTTAATAGCGTGGAGGTGATTATTTCGCGGAGAGGTCGTGTAGAAACGAGAGACGAAGTTTGAATTTTTGCCATGGCTGACTGTAGAGGGTGTTTGAGAAGATAGTTTTAATGTGGTGTTAAGTTTGAGTCATACATTGAGAAAAATATTCTTTTTGATTCAAAATAATTCCTTGCCACATAGAATATCTTTTTCAATGAAAACAATTTTATTTTTGGACACAACTAAGAAAAAGGATATTTTTATGAGTTTACAAAGGTTCTACAAAAGCCGTACCAAGAATCGGTCGCATTTTGTACACTGTTTTGTACACTCAAATACAAAACATAAGCCAAAATTTGTCACCTTAAAATGATCGTCATTTATTGATCTGAACGATGGGCCGAATTAATGGGCAAAGGGGAATGCCGTTCCTGATTGCGTAACGAACGTTGTGTGAAAATTTCGTGCACGCGTAAGTCAACACGCGGCTGGTTGCGCAATGTTCATTAAGATAAGGAGCGAGTGAGATCACTGGTTAAGGCGCGAGGTGAAAGGAGTGTGTGTGTGTCGAGGGTGCCGAACATTGGGGAAGAATTAATTCGAGTGGGAAGCATGATTTATGGTATTTGTTTTATTCAGGGAGCTCCATTGAAAGCGTTGAAAATGTCTTTCCAGGGTCATGAATATTGAGTTGTCGTTGTATTATTAGGACTTTGCGAACGAATTTAATATCCGAGATGTATTGTCAAAGCAATGCAAACATGCTGAGATGGATTTGGATGGAAACAGTTTCATGTCACACGCGATATTTTTATACCTAACAGCTTACGAAACTTGTTCTGTAAGTTTTCCAGTTGCTGTTGGAATCGTATTTTGCATTAGGATGGAAGAACAAACGTCTGTTGGTATAAAGGTAAGTTAAACTGTCTACTTACTCAGTCACTGAATGGAAAGTTAAACGTATTGATTTGATTAGAACTTTTCTAGGTCAACTTATTGGGCAGCAAATTTTATGCAAAGGAACCGATTAATTCGCTCAGTCTGATAAAATCAACTAGTACATCATCTAATTTACTACATCAGTTGGAAAGAAAGAAACCCCACAAACATTCTAATTTTGTTTAATCTAAATCAGTAATCATCTCACTCAACGTCTTATCGCAATTTACCGAAGACATTTCGACAAATTATCTAACTAATGTCTTCCAACAAGTCAATAAACTCATATATTTATACAACTAAATCGAATGTGAGGAAATTAATTGAGGCGCATAATTTTGAAATGAACACCGTCCAATTTAGGTCGAAATTGATTATTTCTTGAATGTCGCAAAAAATAGGCCGACTTGTTTCGAACTATTTCTCCATTCGCAAATAATTTAAGAGAGCCTACTTTTGACGTAAAACGGTCGATGCGGACTTGCTTTTTCCGTTCGACATCGCCTTAACAAGCGCAATTAATAACCGTCAGCCGGCGCAGCGGCTGAAATAACGTCCGCCGAAAATAAACAGTCGATACGTTATTGGTTAATTGCATGTCCCGGGCGTCAGCGGGCAATTACCGCCCGCGGCATAAATCTCGTCTGGCGTTTCTTGTCGCGCGTTTTCAGCGTCTCATGCGGAACGTTGCGCAACGCACAATGCCCGCACGGCCGGCGTATCTAATCTTATCGCGCCGCTTTTTACGCCTCGCCGTCCACCGACGAAAACCGAGCCCGAATGGCGCGCGGTTGATGAAATCGCCGATACGTCTTGTGCAATTATCATTATCGCCCGGCAGCCAATAAATATCGGCCAGACGACGTTCCACGAGACGTTTTCTTTGTCGTTGCTGGACGCTGCAAATGTACGCCCAAAGAAATAGATTGTAAACAATCTGGACTGTAAATGTTACAATCGAGACTGCAAAATGTTACAACGTTCAGGCAATATAACTACTGACACGAAACGGCAACATAACTAACATGTTGACATTTCTTTTTAGAATCTGCTATTTTAAAGTTCATTAAAATGAAATGTCAGAGAATGTTGACTGACATTTCATTTTAATGTGATTTGATAAAAAATAATCAAAACATGACAAAAAACGATCTCATTATTGGGTTGATTAATTTTTTATCATTTTTTTATAATTTTTTTCTTGGTGTTTCATTTGTCCTAATTCATAATGTTGACAATAGATCAATTATGAATTAGGACAAATGCATTTATAAAAATTACAGTCATAACTACTCGTTATAGTCTGATATTTTTCAGTCCAAATGTACATTTTTTAATTGTAACTCGTGCAATCTTGGCTGCACTTTTTTGCAATCTATTTCTCTGGATGTACGCGACGCGTGTATTGTAGTGCAAACATTACGAATGCTAATCGTCGCAATATGTATATATCGCCTATACACACGCCCTGATCTGCATATCAGTGGCAAATTTACATGTAACTCTAAACAGTGTATCGCGCATTGTAACGATGGCATTAAGTGGCTGCGGACGGACGGTCCAGCGATTTTTCGCGAGTCGCTAATTGCCGCACGACTCGTCGCCGGAAGTTAACGGCAGTTTGGCAGATCGATCGTGCGAGTTTATCGTGTTTTTCGGAATGCAAGTTCGTCGTTGGCGCGACTTTCTCTCCAGAACAATTGCCGGTTTTTACGCGCGCCGCCGAAAAAGCCGTGTAAGACCCGCGGTTGCAACAGCCGGGACCCCTAATTAATGCGCGCGCAATTGTTGGATGCTTTTTACAGCCGGGGAGTTGCGTCAGTGTGGATTTGAAAAGCGTGGAAACGGAGTCAGAGTTGTGACTACGTCTCCGATGTGTAAATACATTGAGTGTATCGTTCATTGGGCGACTGTCATGGAGTTGCAAATAACTTCTTGATAAAAAGCGATTGAGTGTTGGGAAAATAAATGTTGTCAAATTGATGAAATGTTGATGAAACCGAAAATAGGTTTCGACTGAGATTCGACCGTTTTTGTAGTAATTCGATCAAAAAACGTAATTTATGCTAATAGTTGACAAGCAATGTGTAATAATTGATGAAAAAGATAAAAGATTGTTCGCATTTTAATCATTTTTATCATCATTTTTTTTCAATATTTGACAGAATTTTTCCCTCCAAGTTATGCATGGGTAATGGTTAATGAGGAGTTTGTTCAACTGACAGACAAAATCAATCAATTCTACGTCAAAACACTGAAAATCGTTAAGATTATTAATAGTGTTAGTTAAGACGAGTAGACTTGACGAATAGTCAAGTCCATTTAAGTGATGAGTTGTCAGCTCTGTGAACTCATCGGGTAGTAGATTTTACTAAAACGCGTCGACTATCTCGGTGATGACCTCGGCGAAACTTTATAATTGCTAGTCACTACAATACAGTCATGAAATATTTCCAGTTCGCTCAGTCTGCGAATTTTTTTAATAAACCGGGTGTTTATAAAGTTTTTTTTTCGAAGCTGGATAAACGAAAGGTCGCGGGATTCCGCGCGGCATCTAATCTGTTGTGGCAATTTTAATAATGCCGGCGTTCCACGCGCAAATGAATAAAACGACCAAAACGTAGCCGGCGGATTAAATGTTTGAAGAAATTTGACGCGCAACGCGCGCGATGTATAATACAATGTTCACTTACAAAGTGTAATTTTGCAAAGAGGTGAGAGATACTCCCGGGATTATAGGCAGATTTTCGTTTGGATGCAAATACTGCGCGAGTGCCGGTCTCTCAGGTGTTTTAATGAATAATGACTTTGCACTTGGGAGAAAATTCGCTACACCCAGCTGGCTCTATCCAGGCGTTGTTCCGCTTCGCAGAATTTCCAACACGAGTAATTCGAGTTACGAACTAAATAAAAGGCGTGTTTGTGAATACGAAATCCGTCAATCTTGAACGCCACGGCTACAGTTTTAAACATGGTAACGCCAATCCGACACTCGAAGGAAGGCCCTGTAAGTGTAATGCGATCCCTTTTATGGCAAAACAATTTTCACATTAATACACGTCCGAACTGATTCCTCTTGACCGGAAAGGGTGCGTGTTTAAAATGTTTGCAAATATGATGGAGTTTAAGGTTAACCGTATAAGATTTAGTATCAAAGTGATGAATGATTTGAAGTTCTTAAAGGGGGATGTTCACGTTTTTCTTTGGCATTGATGATGTGTTTTTTATGACGTTACGAAATTGACTAATAATGTTGTTTTATATTCACATATAAAAACTGAAAATGCATGAGGAGATTTCATGGAAAAAATGTAATAAACGACTCTTTCTGAACAAGCCCGGGATCGAATAAAAGGATTTTACATTAAAAAACGTAAAACGGCTACATTGTGTATAGATTAGGACAGAAAAGATAAGATCTTTTCTATACCCTTTTTGTGATAGAATCTTATTCCATCCAGAAGACGATATAACATTTAACGTTAAGAGGAAATTGATTCTTTTATCTACCCTTTATATACTCTTAATATAACCCTTGGTTTCTTACTTACAAGTCTCATTACTAAGGATTTAATGAATTTAATATTCACGATAATCGTGAATATTAAAATTGAATCTTATTCAACGAAAACTAAATAAAATTAAGGATTATAGATACACATTTTTTTTTTTATATTGTCAACTGTCTTTCCACCTTAAACTTTAATTTTCGAAAGTTCTGATTTCTGACCTTTGATCGTACGATTACTCCAATTAACAACCTCAACAATCATCCAAATAATCAACTACTATCAAAATCCCAAAAGAAATCACAAAAGTATTACCAACAAATGTTTGTATCAGTCCAATCCTCATCACAACTTCTCCCTTCTGAACACCTAAAATCGCCTAATTTCGCCCACGAGCTCGATTCTTTTGAGATATGACAAATGCACGCGACCTTCCCAGTTCCACCCATTTTGCGATCCCGAACTCGCACGACAAGCCCACTTATAAACACCTCTCGGTTTCGACACGTACGACTATTCCACGAAAAACGTCCACAAATAACCTGAAATTACTGAAAAAAACAATTCTTAACCAAATTTTACAAAACAATAATTCAACTGATTTGTTCCCAAAGCTGGAGTTATTATAATTACAACGTCTTACGCCAAAAATATATTGTTATTAAGAATCTTTTAAATTTATGCAAGTGATCATCAACCTGACCGTCACATTAATCGAGAAATAAATTGTCCAATATCATCCTGTCAATACTCACACATAACATTTTAGTGAATTGCTTCAGAAAGTCTTTGAATTTAACACATTTTGTTAAGATTAACATCTAAAACTAAACCTCTTTCAGATTTAACCCCACCAAGGCCCTAAACTTCACATCCCGAATTATACAAAATTGCCCGAAATTATACACTAATTTTTTCCCCAATTTCCAGCCATAACCTGACTCCTCACTTTCCTCGTTCCCAGCGACCCAATTCCCCTCTCATTACCCTCCCCCTCCCCTCCCCACCTCCTCCATAAAAACCCTCATCAGCCGATCAATCCCGAACAAATCGTCCGCGCAAACGACTCGTTCGGTCGATTCTCGACCGGCAAAAAGTGCGCTCAAAAATGCGCCCTCTCGAGGCGCGGTAACGAGCGGGCGCATTCGCGCGGCAAAAAGGGAGGGGGGAGCGCAAGAAGCCGCCTCGGCGCTGCCAATTTGAATATCGAGAACCCGTCGCGCGGCGCAAAAATGCATCGCGCCGCGCAGGCTGAAAACGAGCCGGCGATCGTCCGCGATGTGACGAGCGGTTGCGCGCTCACCGTCGCCGACTTTCCCTCGCAAAATCAGCGAAGCAGAGAGACGATAACTACACGAAACTCGTCTGACTTGCTGTCTGCCGGCGTCGGTATATTCATCCGCGTTGCACGATACCTGTCCATTTGTGTAACCATACAATTTGCACGCCGGCAAACATCGGCGCGCGGTCTCAATTGCGCCGGATCATACGCGCCATTTTGCGCGCCGACAATCGCGAATAAATAATGTCAAATTGGCGATAAACGCGGGGGAAAGTGCGCGAACCGGTTGCCGGCTTCTCATTTCCGATCCCGCGGATCGGCACCTGACGCGATCGCAATTAAATCCGCGTCATGGCGCGCGATGATGTAATTATCGGCGTTTCCTAATCCCGCCGATTGCCGGCTGACGCGCATCGCGATCGCGGTTTTGCTGCGCAAAAAGGCGCCGGGGGATCGGCCGCGCGGAATAACGATCGCCGCCCGCTTCGGAGGTAAACGCGCACTTAGGGAGAGCGATCGGTCGGTTAACGATCGGCGCGGCAGTCGGCTCGCGGGTTTAGGTGTTTCGAATGGACGGCCGCGTGATCGGTCCCGTGCTTAACGATCCTCGAATCGGCGAGTTATGCGTGAAAACGACCGCGCCGGATTGAATATACACACGCCGATTTAAGGCGCGGCGTTCGAACTTTGCTTTGTTTATGGTACGGGTGCGGTGCTTATAATGTAATAAAGCGGTGATAAAGCGAAGTAATTGAGGGAATAAAAGAGCGGGCGGAAGAAAGATGCGAGTGAAAATATTTTTAGTTTAGGGAGATTGTAGGGTGGTAGGCAGTCTAGGGGGAGTAGCAAATAGGCAAGAATAGCAGAGTAGGCAAAACTGGTTAGAAACTGACCAGTTACTGAGAAGGATGAGGTAGATGAATTCAAACTTGTGAGAATCTACACTAAATCAAATTTTATGTTAATAATAAACGAGAGAAATGTAGTGAATGTAACGATTATAGAATCACCGAATTATAGTAGCTGCACAAATGTTTAAAGTGGTATATTTGATGAAAACTGGAATATTTGTGTTTAAATGATTTATCAGCGAAAGTTACTAAGTTAGTGCCCTTTCAATTTACATACCCAGAAAAGTAGACTGTAGTTTTCATAGTCTACACTGTAGTTGTAACCTCTTTTACTTTAGTTTTTAAGTCTTTACTGTAGTTGTAACAGCCTGACAGTAGTTTTTACGGTCTACTTTTTTTGGGTGCGCGATTAAAACACTTACTGTTACAAAAAACATAGTCATTCAGTTTGTGAGAAAATCTGTCAAGTGAAAATGACGTATAACAATTAATTTGATTTGTTTAATTTTTGGAAGAAGATTTTTAGGTGACAACTCTTATGCTCAAAAGTTACACAATATAACACAATGTTTGATGTTCTTTTTTATATGACAACAATCAATGGATGAACTATCAGGTAATTTTAAAATAAACTAAAAAGACCCTAACTTCGCGACTTTAACATTGATAAAGTACCTTAGGGAATAATTTTTTAGTGAAGTTATACTTATCGTAAACATTATTGTAACTACCAACTAAAACTAGTTATACTCTAAGAAGTGTCTGTTTTAAATACTCCATTCTGAAGGTATTCATTTTTTTTATAAATAGACTTTTATTCTTATTAAATGGACGTTTCTTGTAGTTAAAATAATTGCGGACGCTATATACGGGCTGTTTTAAGTGTGTTTTGACAGATAAAAACTACATACATTCAAACTTATCACAATCTTGTTATGTTTTTAACAAGTCGAGCTTTGTAAACGTTAGACTCGTACAACTGGTTGAAACAATACCAGGCTTTGACTACGAAGTCAAACTTGTCTAATTCGTACATTAGTGAAGCAGATAAACTTAGTCACAGAAAAGTTTATATTGCATCATAGCTCAGGAACAAGATCTCTATTGCAGATCCGGAGGCAAGGGTTCGATTCCTGGTATTAAGAAAACGTTTTTAACGACTCAAAATTATTAAATATTCTTACAACCAATTAAACTGATTCCAAATAATAAATTCACAATTTAAAAGTTGAACCTGGAAAAAGTTACCTCTTATTTCAAAATTTACTATTTTCGCTGCCGTACTCAGTATGGCACTACGCAAATTGTAACTTTCAAATACAATCGGCTGCGATCGGCGTTGTTTCGAAAAGCTCAAACGAAAGCGTCGCCGCGAAAGATTGATCGGAATTCATTTCTGGCCGTAATCGCGCGCGCGCATCGATCATCCGTGTCGTCGCGTCGATATCGGCGTGATTTACCGCCACAGTCGGCGATCGGCCGGTAATGAATATCGGCAATAAGCGCCGCGATCGGACACCGCGGGCGACCCCCGTTTCCATTTCCGATCCACCAGATGAAGTCGTTCGCGCGAACACGCAACCGCAGCAACACTAACGATCGCGTTAGCGTTTTTTTCCTGCCGATCGATCGCAACCGGATCGCACGGAAACCGCCGGCTGAAATTGAATTCGACCGCGACCCCCCGTGAAATCGGCGTCGGGGTTCCGGCCGATCGGCTCGCAAACCGGCGAGACAGCTGCGGCACGACGCCGATATAAGATCTCGGAAAGCGAGGCAGGCGACCGGCACCTGTTCGGCGCACCTGTGATTCATTAATGGCGAGCGGAGCCGGCGCGGGGAGGGGAGGGGGTCGGGTCGAAGGGCGTCCGCGGCTACACGGCGTAACGGTCCCGTGCACGCCGCGCACAGTTAATTTGCGTGCAATATGTCGTCGAGTTAGTAGTCTCTTGATGCCGGGCGCACTAACCGTCCGGGCGATTTATATCTACTACATTGGTATCAGATACAAGTGTGTACTAGTCGTGGAGTGCAGCTTGACCGAGTTTCGTACTTAAGGGCCTCGCTGCGATCTCCAGGCTATTTCCGCGCAATCTCCGACAACGGCTAACTAGATTGCGGCCCGACGCGACGTATATATTCGCGCGCGTGGGCTCTGTCAACTTCCGATTGCAAAGATCGAACACGCGAAAATTGCGCAGCCTATTGATTTAAGGCCGTCGATAGGGAGTAGGATACGTGCAGACGACTGGCGCCGGTTTTCGGCAATCAGCAAAAACAGTTTTGAAATAAAGCAGAAAAAATGAAATAAAACACGAGAATTTTGGAAGAAAAAAATTATATTCTCAGTTTTCAGCAAAAGTATACATTTTCTGAGCCAAAACAGTGATTTTTAAGCATAAATAGTAATATTTTGATCGGCACCTGGAGCATTCTATCTGATGCCGTTACGTATCGAACTTAAGTCAGTTTTCACAAGGCATGAATTCAAACAGAATAGTATTCGTGGATATCTTTACTTTATCTCAAGTAAGTAATTTCTTGGTAAAATATTAAGTCTCTGTCTTAAGTCACTTCACTTTTTTCACTCAAACAAGTTTTTAAGTGTGTGGGATAGATAAACTGACTGAATTAAATTACAATTTTCCGTAGCAAATCTTTCCTTGCCAATACGACAAAAATTATATTGATTTTCCGTAAAATATATGCTGCCTGCACTTCGCATTTTGAGTATCTGGCATCTCGGTAATTAACTGTTTTGTATGATATGCATAATGATTATGTTATAGTTATTCAATGTACATTCATATATTAATTCGAACAAGAAATACCCATAAGCATAAAGCAATTATAACGTCCCATTGCAAAACGATCGGACATCTCATGATCAAATAAACAACGTTAATTGTAAATGTTGTATATCGCCACGCCAAACAATTTGACGTCTTTTCTAATAATTACGCGCGAGCAACCTATAGACATTATTCATTAGCGCATTATTGAATGCAATAAACGTGGTAATGCCTCTGGCCGTAATCATATATAAATTCGAGAAAATTCTGCGTGGAAAATTTGCGACACGCAAAACTCAAATTTAACAGTTTAATCAATTGTGGTTAACGGAATTTCTGTATTTACGAACCGCACACAAAATAATTTCGCATTTCCATCACATACAATTCCGCCACTAGCCTGCGCCAACAGCGATTCCTCGTATGCTGATCAAACCATCTATTTATCCAAGTGTTGACTCGGCAATTCGACTCCATTTGGAGAAGGAGGTTTATGTTAGTGAGATATTAGGAAACGAAGGGAATTTAATGTTCTTTCACGTGAATGGGTCCTAATTGGAGCAATAACTGCGGCTACAAAGGCACAATACCTATAGCCGGATTTTAGTTAGTCGCGTTTAGTCTAGTTAGATCGCAATCGATTGGATTTAGTGCGGACGAACGGCGGATAACAGACGGAAAACTCGCGATTGAACGAGGACGTTTTGTCTGAGGAAAACTGCGTTGCAGGGTGACATCTCGGATTTATTGTCCGTGGTTAGATAAACAAATACAAATTTATTATATAAAAATTAATTAGTTAAATTTTTTATTAGCTTTTTTTTAAATAAAAAAAGTTTTTAGGATTTTTAACTGATACTTTCTTTAAAGTCAACTAAATTTTTTAATACTTAATACAGTGAATTGATTTAAATAGTCGCTTTTCTGTAACAGCATAATTCGTCCCGTTTTGATTAAACATTATATATCGTCCTAATATGTCTAATATACATGCCTACTGTTTATATATATACAAAATATATCTTACAACATATGCCAGATTCAAGGGAACATATATGCCACATATATGGCAACATATTTGGGACACATATCGTAACATATAGGATACATATATGGACATAAATGTATATAGGCAGGCAAATACGAACCATATAGAATTCTTGTTCGTATATGCAGTTGTAATAAGAACTAAATTTTATTTATTCCATCCAAATATTTGTGTAACTGCGACATACTTGTTGACTTGATAATTAACATCATTTATGTAATAACTTAGACTCGATACATTTACAGAGTTTAACGTCGAAGTTATACTGCCGATAACCCGAAATTTCCAAACCAGTTCAAGTTTCTCGCACGCGTCATTGGTAGCACTTGACGAATATTACACGACTTTGAGCAAACATTCGTCGAGTTACAATAGCCATCGATATTGAATCACCCAATGTCTCGGTGTTCCGGAGTCGTTGGGTCGGGTTCGCGATTAACTGCACAATGCAACGCGCGCCTCTTTCGTCTGCGCCGCCATTAAACCAGTTTGCTCATTCAACTCCGCGACTCGATATTGTTCACCGAATTACGCACCAAATCAGCGACACGCGAGACGCCCATAATTCCACGAAGACTCCAAATTTTGCGTTTTATCTCCGCACAGTTTTATCGCACGTGTAATTGTATGAATAACAGCGAAACCCGCGGTCCGCAGCCGGCATTAAGCGGAAGATTCGGTACTGCTAAAAATTGTGCTCGGGGCTGTTAACGACGGGTAATGCGGGCGTAATGATTTGGATGAAACGCGAGTTCGGGAATTGTTAAGGATAACGATTACGACGGCGCGATTAAGGAAACGAGAATGGTTATTGGAAAAAGCAGTTTGCCGCGACGATCGCGACGTCGAAAAGTTTCGTTCGCGACGGCGCAGAAATTAGCCCCGAAGACGAATGGCGCGATTAAGATAAAGCCGGCGATCACGCAAAAATCGGCGAGTTAGCGACGTCACCGGCGAACGAGTATGATTTACATTTCATTATCCGCGGCTGATTGAATAACCCCCCGTGCGACAAGGACGGAAACAAGACGGGCCGCTTCCGTCCGGTGCGTGCAGAGGATCCCATCAAAGCTATCGCTTCATCGGCCGGGACTTTGAAATTTATAATCGGCTATTAATTCCGTTCCGCTGAACCGGCGGCACGCAATCGCGCGCGGCCCGACAAGATCGCGATAGGTAAATTGGTGGCCGCGCGGATAAATCGAGCACGCGGCAACTAATTGAACGGACGGCGCGAGCGTTTTACGAGGCGCGGACCGCGAGTCAATATTCATGTGCGCGAACGGGGCAGCTGAACGTCTTCGCGCGATCAATATTCAAACGCGATTTCCGCGGCTCGAAAAATTAACATGTCCACGAGATCGGCGACGCGCATCGCCGAAGATCAACGGAGTTACCGCATGGAAAACGACGACGCGCGAGATCGATCGCGGAGGATTTACAGCGAAGATTTATCGGGGAGGGGGATAAAATTGATTATGGGTGGAAAGTCAGGTATTAGAGTCGATAATCGAAATTTCATCGAAATTTGATTCTAAATCGACTAAACATTAATCGCAATGTACTTTCAGGTGCGGACAGTATTATAAACTTTTTAAAGTCGAATCGGAGAATTTTTTTATTATTAATAAAAATTTCGAAAAGGGGTATCCTACCCCAACAAATCATGAAAATGGTTCTTAAACCACTTATACATAAAGAGCATTATATTTCAAGCCACATGGAGCATGTTAAACTCATTGCAAGGCGATTTTGCGACACAATTTTTTTTTCAATTATATACCAAATTCTCATAGAGTATATCATTTTAAAAATGTTCTTTTCTATTTGAACTTGTATGGAAACAAATTCAAAAACTTTTCGCCCACCTTTTTTCTCACTACCCACCCCGTTATTTTGCCCCCCCCCCCTAAAAATGCAATCGCGGCCCTTTTTGCCAGACTTCTTGTCCGCGCTACAAATTTCGCCAGTTTCCAATGTGGCATCGACTGCAACATCTGTTATCGCCCCGCGCTCCGGATACTACGTTTTTCAATTAATAAGTTTCACGAGTTATTACAGCGCCACCACGCACGTTAATGGCGTGGCAATAAAAACGGGATTGGTCAGCGGTCCCCGAGCCGACGCGCGAAACAAAACGATGCCGACAACGCTGCTCGCTTTTAAACGTTCATTTTGCGCGCTCGCGCTCTTCTTTTTCCAGTCCCGAGATAACGCATCAGCTCGATGTAAATCAAAGAAACTGCGCGGTTAATTACAATTATAATTTAAATTCCGCGCCCGGCAAAGATATTGTTGGTGTAAACGAGCGCGATAGCGGGAATTTAGTTGGCTCGCGCGACGCACGCGTAAATTGAAATGTCCGCTTATTGTTGCCGTTATTAATCGTAACGATGATGAAGGATCGTTCACGGTTATCGTGATGCATTGCGTCGGAAATGAAACGCGCGCCGGACGGCCTCTCACGTGACGTCACTTTATTTTATATCTCGTCCCGATCGCCGTCGATTATCCCGCAAATAGCCCGCGCGCTGTAGATTCTTCAATTTGTCATTTCGAAGATTCCGGGAGAGCGACTTGGAAATGCGGCGAGCGTTTTTCGTCGTGCGCAACGGCAAAATTAATTGACAGACTGATCAGCGCAGACAAGCGTTCGAAGATGCACGTTTTTAATCGAGTCGGTCGTTATTGCAAAACGAATGAGTGTAAATCGTCAAAAGGCACAATTGTCGGCCGGAAATGTCGAGAAAAAAAGAAGATTTCCCCCGACCCCCGGGTTTCGAATCGCGATAATGGCTAATTAATCGGCGAAGATAGCGCTGCTGGGTATTTACGTGCGCGATTGATTTATTTTGTTGGTTTAGAAAGTTCGTTGATTAGCGTTGCGGTGCACGCACGTCACGAGTCGTCGTACAAGTGAGCTCAAATAAAGTTGTGCAGATGAACCATTTAAGCATCTCGAACGCCAAATCACGTGGCGCAGTCGTCGACTTTCTTTTTTTCGCCTACCCGGTTTCTTTAATTAACTGTTCGATTCGGATGTGCGATTCGTCTGCATTGATAACGCTAATTAGAACGGTTAATTTGATATTAGATGAAATTTCAGCGTAAAACTGTAATTAACAGTCGTAGGAAACGAGTTTAGGATTCGCCTGCTATTCATTTGGAGAAAGGCACAGCCGACAAACGAAAACAAACGCGAAATTAATACGTCAAAGAGCGGAGCGACGTCGTTTGTAGGATTTCATTAACGTCGTGACTCGGGAAGAAATTCATCAAATTTGATGAAATTGTCGGGACTCACATATCAATAAAGTTTGGCAGATTGAAAACTAATGACACGCTTTTCGTCTAACGCCGTTGTTGCGCGCGGATTGTACCTTTAATGAAATCTTGTCGCTTTTGACCCAGTTTGTTTGTAACTCTATTTACAACTGCGAGATCTCCCGCTTTCTTTGGCGTATTGTGTTCGAGGAATATTTCCGAGACGAGGCTCGAACGATATTCCCAGTAAATGATTCGCCTGGTAGTGAATAAAATTGGATGAACGTAAAGTCAGGGGTTTCCGAATTCGAAATGTAAATGGGTTGTGTCAAGTATTTATTTGTGATTTAATTATACGAAAAATGTCGAAAATATTTGTATTAAATTAAGTAATTTAACAAGCATGTTTCTGATTAAACCAACAACATTGGAATGTCAAACATTTTATAAACATACAGTTGGTCTGAATTGGTACCGTTTTTTACTCAGTTAATGTTAATTATCAAGATTTCAGATTACATTAACGATGTATATTTAAACAGATTAAACCTGATATCTTGAATGTTAATTATGAACGTTATACTTTTCATGATCATACAGCTGTTTATTAATTTAATCATATAAAAATGTAAGTAGTTTGTTAAAAATGGGAATAATAATACGCGAATCTGTTCTGTTACCCAAAAAATGCATGGAATTAAAAAGTTCCATTGAAATCCTGCAAATGAAATGTTGTATTAAATAGACTTTTATACTTACTTTATTACTTTACGTTAACGTTGACCAGATTATGTTTATCTGATGGTATAATATCAGAGTAAATATTAAATCATACGTTTTGAATTTCAAAACATTTACTTTCATACTTCCTTACGTCGTAAAATTTAATAATCGAACATCTCGAAAATCGTATATATACATTTGAAGCCTAAGATATTAATTATATTTTGCTATAAGGTAGATTTTATTTACATAATCACAGTTTGCAACAAATTTACAGTTAACAGTGTCGTACCTAACAAACATTTGAAAATACACGTTCAACAGTGCCAAACGGCCGATAAATACGCACTAGCTGCAAAACATTTAATCTCAATCGACAATCTATCGGGATTGCACCTCCCATGATCCGTCATTACCTCCCAGACACTTTCAAACCCAGCAATTTCTTCAGACTCTCAAACGTCGAAAAACAACACTTTTCCCCACTATTCCACCTACCCAAACCATTCTAAATACCAAATCCCTCTCACTAGTCTCCGTTTCAACTCAAAACACAAGTGGTCTCTTTCTACCTGTTTCGCCATCATGCTTCAATAATCGGTAAGATATAATTTAAACTAAAAATGTCTGTTGCCCTTTAACCATGAATTTACGTCTGAAGTCTCAAACTTAACATATCTAGCCTCATTTAAATGTAGATTGTTAGTATATATCTATTCTCCAATCAAATGGCACCACGATCTCACAATATTAAAGAAATCATCATTCATCGAATTCAGTATGGCACTTACAGAAAAAACGGTCATTCTCACTCACTAACCCGCTCCCAAAACCAGTCTTCCCAGCCCTAGCAGAAAATGTAATGTGGCACGCCACATCAGACGTGTGGGCCTTATCAGGAATTGATGTGGCAAACTTGATCTAAGGATTCCTGATTAAAACCATACGAGGTCCTTATGAGGTACTCCAATGAGGCGTTGAGTCGAATGTAACGGTTGGAAATGGTGTGGCCCTGTCGTGGGGGGGGCCGTTAAAGTGATGCCCCAACAAGACCACAAAAAAAAAAAAGAAGAGGGACGAACCC
>JABFPB010003519.1:0-16902 GCA_022817645.1 Ceratoteleas bidentatus
AATGTTTGGTCACATTTTAGTTTTTAGATGAAATTGGTGTTGTGATAATACTTCGAATACAATAATTTTATGTTGAACAAATACAGTCGAACCTCCTCTTTCCGAACTAATATCGGTCCGTATTCCCTCTCCGTTTCGACCGCGAGAGGAGAAAGGCGGCATCCCCTCCTAACCTACAATCGAAGTGGCGCACGCGCAGCGTCGGATAATGGGTAGCTTGGTTTGAGTTTACATTAAATGTAAACAAATGATAAATCATTTGTTTATCATTTGTGGGGGAGGGGCATCTCTTTTCTTATTCTTTGTATTTTTTAATTTTTCGCCAGTTTTGGTAACCTAAAACAGTCTCATGCGACAGAAAGACCGGTCGCCCCCATACAGGGTGGGGGTAACTCTTGAGGGGAAGGCGTTTGAAACGAGGAGTGACTTCTCGTCGAAACGAGGAGGGTTCGGAAAGAGGAAGGTCGGAAAGAGGAGGTTCGACTGTACTTAATATTACTGTAATATATGTTGATATTTCTCAGTATTGGAACAAGAATTAGATGGAAATAGAGAAGTGAAATGTTTTTGAGGTAGACTTGGAATAGAGATTTTGGAATACAGTTTTTTATTCTGTTCAAATCTGGTGTATTCCAATAATTTATCATAGATCTTATATTCGAAGCTACTTAGTATGACATCATTTGAACTTGTGGTTGCCTAAAATATTGAGAATTTCATAATATTTTATCAAAATATTATGTTATTGAAGTAAAGTTGCAATGAAATTGTAAACAAAATTTAAAAAATATCAAAGTATTGTTTGATAAGATTCAGTAGGAATAAGTTGGGAAAAAACTGAGAATACAGATTTTAATTCTTAGTTCCCTTCAGTGTAGTCTATTCCAGTGCTTTGTTAAAGATTTTTATTCAGTGCAGTCTCATATGACCCAATTTTGCTAGTTTACCTATGAAGAGAAAATAATATAAGGATAAAAAGGTGTATTTATTTGCGAACAGATTTAGAATCAGAAATTCGCTTCTTCATTTTGTAGATTTCTGGCCTTTTCCAATAATTCTAATAAATAATGCATTTTATTCTGGTCTATACCAATGAATTCTTGAAGAATTTAATGAACATTTTTTAATGTTTGAATATAAAGCCTACTTTGAATATAATATAGGCTTGTTTTAATTTAATTTACCTGAAGGGTTAATTGAATCAGTTTGAAAAGAATTGAATTTAATAAAATAAAACAGTATGTATTTTTACTTTGTTCAGAAAGATTTACTCGCAGTATTTATTTCTTCTTAATTCCGTTCAATTATTTTTTAGAGGAATATGACAATTTGTCATCTACACCCAAGAAAACAATAGGAATCATTGCTGATTCTATTGCATTATAGTTCAAAAGGATACATGGAAATGTATATTATATATTTTACTTTTCTAAACTAGAAAGTATTCACCTACTTTATAATTCAAATAAAAAACTTTACTTAGTAACAAAATAAATTATTGGTAACTTTAAATGTAAAAAGTATAATCAGAAGCTTGAAATTCTAAATCATTATTTTAAAGTTGCATAAATAATTGTTAATTTGACAATCTTGGTATTGATTATATGATAATAGACATTTAAATTCTAACTTCAGTTAACAAAGTATATTAATCAATATGCTGAAGAATGTTAATGACCAAATAAGTTTAGTAAAAAAAACATTTTTTTATTAAACAATTAGTTTCGTTTAAAGATTAGTTTCGTTTTAGGTTTCTCAATGAACAATTTTTATATATTTTGTGTTCAGCAAATTTTCTTTTCAGTTTTACTTGATTATTGATTAGTTGTTTGTATGGATTGGTTCTGTTTTTTATGAAGAGCAACTGCTGATTTATAATATAATATAATAAAATATTAAATTATATCATACATCAGCTTATTCTTTGCAATAATCAGGTTTTCATACAAATTTAATCAATAATAAAGACAAAATAAGATAAGAGTCGATCTTTAAGACAGAATGTTTAATATTTCCAAAACACAGGAGAGACATTTTTAATATTAAAAATGTGTTTCTTTTATGCAATGATCATTAAACTCTTACGTGTTAACAAAAATTTAGGCTATTTATGTACCATAAATCTATGAATAATGTTGACCTACAACCACTGTTATTTATAATTCTGAATAAAGCATCTGAAAGACACTTAAAAATTTAAAAAAAATTAAAATTAATAAAAATTTGGACACAGTAAATTGATTCGAATTAAAACTTCCAATAAGTTTATTCAGACAAAAGTAATTTGTTTGGATCTGCAAAACTTGACATTTGACAGTAATCACACAAATAAAATATTCTTTATTTGTGGGAAAACTTATTCTTCATCCACTGTCATTGGGGGATGTAAAAAGTTAACGCATTGAATCAGAATTATGGAAATTGTACAGCTAAAACATGTTATTTTAGCTTATTGTTAAATTAAATTTAATATTGGGTTGAATATGTCATCTTATGCTATAATCGACATTGTAGAGCAGGAGTAATGTAACGAAACAATGTGTTGTTTGACGATACTATGCTTGACAATTGGTCGTATCAGTAAACTATTCAAGGGCAAACTTAACTTTAACGTAAATGCAGTTAACAATTTAATAAACTTTCGTTGACAATCAAAGCGTCATGTATTGGTATTATATAGTACCTACTTATACCTTTTGTTAAAGTCTGACAATATCCATTTGACGTCAGTCTTTACTAAACAATATATTGTTAATGTATCACACAAATAAAATTTTTATTTGAAATAATAAAATTGTTAGTATATAAAATAAACAAATTTATTGAATTAATGTTTTAATAAAATAAATAATTTTTGTATTTAAGTTATATATCAAATTTAGCAAATATTATTTCTATAACATTATTTGTAGAGATTTTATGTGTACATTTATTAATATTTGTTCAAGCCATATTAATCCTTTGCTTGTTTTGTTGCAGAAGGAACATCCACTGATAGCAACGAGTGCGATATACGATATGTTAGCTATACAAGTGAATTGCAGATGCCCGATATCATGAAATTAATCCAAAAGGACTTGAGCGAACCCTATTCTATTTATACGTATCGATATTTTATTCACAACTGGCCAAAATTATGTTTTTTGGTGAGTCTGTTATGAGTTTGTTATTTTTGTTATCGTACGAAAAAACCTATTTTTAAGTAAACCATGTTAATGAAAAGGGATTAAAAAGAATAATATTATTTTGACAAATTGTGTTTACATTCGATTGCCTAAAGTTTAGGTACTTCACAGAATAGGTATTACTTTTAATGATTTATGCATCGACTACAACCACAACAATCAACTCAAAGCTTTTCCTTGGGTTCTTTGTAATTGAAGTGCCTCTCATAATTTTCAAGATTTATGAGACTTAAACCGATAGTAGATGGAAGTCCTTTTATGATCAATTCTCTACGTTAATCCCTTTCCCCTTAAGGTGATGTCGAATGGACTGAGTAACTCTGAATCGGCCATTTCACACCAAACGTGATATATTTACAATAACTCACAGACTAAATAATAGTTTTGAAAACCGTGAAATCACGAAATTCTTTGTTAAACGAGCAATATTTCTGCAGATTTTGAATAAGATTGGTTGAATATTGAAGTCGTAGTGAGGGAACGCGTTTTGAATGAAAAATATCTAACCCCAAAACCTTTGGACAAAACGCGTTCCCTAAATACCAAGTCAAGCCATAACTGATATTCATCAAAATTTGACAAAATAATCCTTGTGAATTCAACAATTGAATGATTTAACCGTTTTAACATAATTATAGTCATTTTCCAGATATTTAATTAAATTCCAAGAAATGCACTGAATGCCGATAAAGTTTACTACGGAACTTAAAAAATTGCGCATATAAGAATGGAAGAGCACGACCTGTTTTTTCAACTCATTAATCGAAACCGACTAATTTTTTACAAAATATGTTTACATTACTCTGATTAGCTGCCAAGAACTTTTTAAGGGGATATCCATAAAATACATTCGCAAAATTAGCCAATTTTATGAACAAGTTTCTTAAAAAACAATGAAATTTTTCATAATTAAATATAATAAATCGGCAAAATATTTCTACTTTTCAAACAGCTCCAAATACCGCCGAGTTTGTACTCAAACCAAACGATTTCTCATCCCAAACACAACATTGTATATCTCTTCACCGCATGAACCAAAACACAAGAAGGAGACAACCCTGGATACAAAGACCAAGAAATTACTTTTCCTCCTTTCTCCAAATACCCCAAACCCAGACTTGTTTTCAAACTAATCGCCTTTTCCTCTAAACCCCCCACCCCAGCAATTTTCCCTCATTTCAACCCCCAACCACCCATTGAACCAAATAAGTCCAGATTTGATATAATCTAGCCCCAGGAGCTGGTTCTAGTTCAAACCCGTTTAGAAGATCTAGATTTGATCAATTCAGGCTCGAGTTTCGACGAAAAAAAATTTTTACAAAATCATTCACAATGTCCTTAGAACACGAGAAATTTTTAACTCATGTTCTAAGGATCAAAACTTTACTAAATGATCCAACGAACATTTTACAGAATTGTATCTTATCATAACTTAAGAGGAGGTCAAATCTGGCCCTCATGATTTCAGGAACAGTCAAAGTGTAGTTTAGTCCAGTTACTTGGCCAATTACTGATCCAGATTCAAACAAGTCACTAGCCCCCAGGTCATCGAGTATATCTCGATCTCCAGAGTTCAATGGACAAAACCATCGACTAATCCCTCCTCCCTTTTCAGGCAATGTACGGCGACGAGTACGTAGGTGCCATTGTATGTAAACTGGACGTTCATCGTAAGGTGATAAAACGCGGTTACATCGCGATGTTGGCCGTCGACGTCAAGTACCGAAAGCGCAAGATCGGCTCGAACCTCGTGAGGAGGGCGATCCGGGCGATGGTGGAGGACGACGCCGACGAGGTCGTCCTCGAGACTGAGATCACCAATCTGCCGGCGCTGCGGCTCTACGAGAATTTGGGCTTCGTGCGCGATAAGAGACTGTTTCGGTACTACTTGAACGGCGTGGACGCTCTGCGCCTCAAACTCTGGCTCAGATGAAATTCGTGCACGTGTCAATAGGGGAAACAAACACAGCAAACCGATCTGCCATACTCCAGACTCGACGCGAACCGCCGCAGATTTGACAAATTCGAGCGAAACCGAACTCGTGCAATAGTCGTTGCAACAAAGCAGCCGCAGATAACTAATAATTGTGTTCGGCACACACGGTTCATTAAATGTAACAAACTCGTTTTAGCTAAATCAATTTCGATACAGAGCTGTACATTGATAGACAAATTAACCGATATTTATATATAAAGTATATGTGTATAAACGAGCGCGTTGGAGGGTTCAAGTGAAATAGCTAGAGGGGAATTCGAGCATCTCAAGCCAGGCGCGAACACGCGCATTGCTGTCTACCTACCCATTACCTTTGTATAAAATAATTAAGATGCAGATTGTCATGTAATTATTCGAATGTATAAAATGTTAATAAAGAGGAATGCGAATAAATGTTTTTACAGAAATATATTTCAATCATTTATCATGGTTCGGTGCCACCGAACGAGCTGAACTGTGAGATACGTCCGAGCGTAATTTGTACAGATTGTCGATCGTGTTTGTTTGTTTGCAATTTGTTTGTATGTACGTTTATTTATTTGCCATGAATTGTATATAATGTGATAACGACTCTAGGGGCACGACACAAGTTTGACAACAGCAATCATGTATCACCGATACCATCTGATATTTATTGTACATTATTATTGCTCTTGTTTGGCGATGTTTTCATATTTAATGTTGTTGAATGTTAATCATTTTGTAATAAATACTAAATAAATCGCACATTACGTTCATTATTTGATTTTTTGAATACTGCTGCAAAAGATGGGAAAAAGTGAGGAATTATTAAAGGAGCTAAATTTAATATGGATCGATGTCGGGAAAAGAGAAGAATTAGGAAGGATTTCAGAAAAGGAAATCTGAGGTGTTTTGATAGGCATTTTCAGTACATTGTCATTGTGCCAATATATTGCCAATATAATATATTGAAAATATATTTTTTTTAAAAGTTACAGTGTGGTATTAAAACAATGTTGTTTAGTAATAAAATTTTTATTCAAAAGTATTTACATTTCAGGCGTAGTAGACCATTAATGCCTATTATTTCTTAATGATAACTTACAACAATTTATATATTAACATTTTATTGGAATGCATAAATTGAAATGAATCAAATAATCTATCGCTACACGCAGTTCCAGGTTACCATTTTCGTCAATCTTGTCTAAAGATACTGGTCTAAGTTTGATTGTTTTGACGGAGTACCTAACAAAATATAGAATTTCCATTATCTGCCAAATATTACGAGAAACAATGTGTTGTGTGTCTGTTCTTAATACGAAATGAAGCATTCTAAACAAGCTTCCCGAAAGCTTTGACGTTTCGTAAAGGCTCTCTTAACTACGTAAGGATTATTAGTTATAATATTCGATGTATAGTCAACGTGTATCCGTTTGAGGCGCGTATTAGTAAGATATAATAAATCTATAAAGGGTGATTAGCATAGTTTTCTCACGAAATCGCACAGTATTATGAATAATCAATTTAAACACTGCAAAATATTCTGTAAAATTACAGCAATTTGTTTTGTATTGTACGGTAATGTTGCATATTTTTAACAGGTTTACAATTAATTAATACATTTGCAAACTTTTATTTTTGCGAAATTTTTGACGAATTAAAACAATTTTTTTTCGCTCGAAAATGATTTCAGATTGATATATTGATTAATTAATATGAAGATTCAATGAGATTGAAACATTAATGGCAAGTAATTTGTAAATGATTATTAGATACAGTAGTATAACATTGATTCAGGCGTAGTATTAGAACTGTTATTTTACAGAATTTGTTTTTTAGTGAAATATGAAGCCTGTTTATTTTACATGAACACGAAAAGATTCAACTTTTGAAAAAGAGCCCTAATTGAAGACATCAAATCCACAGAAAAGTCATTCAATTTTAGATATCTTTCACGCTTGAAATGATGTCAAAATAAATGTGAAATACAGTGTAAATGCCTGATTTTTGCTTTCTACAATTAATTTTTGTACATCCCAGAATATTAAAACTGATCAAACTTGACTAGTAAAATGACATTGCAAAAAATTACAAATTAATTATTCAAGCCTTATTTATAAAAAACTTTCTTTAAAGAGATACTTTTTTAAAGGGATAACTCTATAAAAAATTTTGTATTAAAATATAACTTTTTCTTATACTTAACACCCATTTTGAACATCATTTCACGTACAAAAAGGCACGTAACAGTGCGAAGTTGTTTTAGACGATTTGTATAATTAGTTGAACATTCATTTATTCTTAAATAAATAAATTTAATCATTTTCCATTGATTGAATTAATTTCAATTTAGAAATATCCTATCGTACATACGAAAATCACGAAACCTAATTATTTTGATTAATCTTTTCCTTTTGTAAAAGTCTGGCAAGAAATATATTTATATTTAAAATTCATATCATTAAAGTCACATGTACCATAACTATTATTCATTTAAAAAGGAATAAAATACTGTTCTTCCCATCCTCACCCAGTGAAACACTAACACTACGTATTAGTGTCGTCACTTTTTGCGTATAAAAATTTGATTTCTAAAATCCCGAAATCGACATTAATTAATTAGGCGTGAAATCAACAGCAGAACATCGTCGAATCAATAGTTACAATTTTTAATAATTTGTCTCGGTCTACAAAGTGTACATATATAATCGTAATACATTTTTTATTTATGAAATAAAAATAGACGTTCGCTACACGTGTAGTAACGGCAGTCTTAATTCACGTTAAAAGCTTCTTGTGATCTTTAACATTAATTTCAACGAGTTAGTGTCCATTCATTATATATGTATAAATAAAAATGACAATACAAATTGTCCATATTGAAATTAGTTTCTTTCCCCTTAATATCACTCGTTGCTGTTGATCATGTTACTACTACATACGTTCTTTAGTTTACTTTTTCATAAGATATGGGAGACCTTTGAACAAAAAACCGCTTCTTTTTTATTATCGATTAATTAGTGGAATGTTGAGTATCGAATTGAGGAGACTTTTTGGAAAAGTCAAACTGCGCTTTTGGATTGAATTTCGAGTATTTTTTCATTCGTTATTGTCACTTAATATACTAAGAACGTCAAAAGTAATTTAAATTTATTTAAAACTCGAACTTACATTCTCATGTTTTTAAACTAGAATTTGTAAAGTTGTTATGAAGCAAATGCCACCGATAGAACAAGATGTATATTATACATATATTAGATGGACATTCATTCATAAAATAGATATATACATATAATATATGTATATTTTACATATACTATACATATACAACATTGATGTCCTATCAGGGCAAGTTGAACGACAGTCTGATATTCGACATAAAAAACAAAATTTTACTGAACATGTTTCGACCTGGTGCTGCGTATAGGCAACATGTTTGTAAAGATAATCAAGGTTTAATCAAGTTTTTTGGGACGTTTGACACGGCGATAACTATGTAAATTTGTATACATTGCATGTTACCGACTTTTATTACATTATGTACATTGTATGTTAAATATTGTACGATTAGCTGTGCAAGTTAATTATTATATATAATAAATGTAAAAAATGCGGAATGCATTGCTGTAACATTATGAGTATATTTCTTGCTCGATTATATGTATGTAAATAAATTATGAAAAAATGAGGTTAGACTTTCTTAGATTAGAATTTCTCTAAACTATATACAATTTCTCTATAAAATTGTTGATAATTCGATAAATAAGTGTACTTGCATGTAGCGAAAATTTTGCGATTTTTCAGATATTGATTCTGTTTTGGAATGTTAGAAACTGTACCATAAGTTAATTGTATCTGTATCCATTTTTTTCCGACTTAATATACTATTTTCTTTTAATTTAAAAAAATTGAATGTTCTAATGTTGTGATTTAATTATATAATCAAAAGCAAGAATTCGCAACAGAAGCATGAGGGCATGATTGTACGAGCAGTTAAATGTTGAATTATTGATTGTTTTAAATAATTTGATTTAATGTTTCATTTAAAATTAAACGATTATTCATAATTAACCCTTTTAGGAACAATGTTCCACTGGAGGGACACTTTTTAAATCTTGAATTGCTACTGAATGGTTTGACTAAATCTAATTCAATTATATTCTCCAGGTATAGAGAATATAATCAAATTATATTCTCTATACCTGGAGAATATAATAATTGCTCTAGACCTGGAGGTATAGAGAATATAATTTGATTATATTCTCTATACCTCCAGGTATAGAGCAATTATTGTGAAAGGAATTTAATTAAAAAAAAGTAAAGTACTTTACTCTCTGTTGTTCAAATACGGGAGTAAAGTAGCATTTTACACCTTAAAACCAGGAAGTGCAGTAGCTTTACGTGCCCTCGTAAGGAAAAATATCGTGAGCATCACGGAGTAAAGTTTTTGATTCCTCAAAGCACACAGCCCCCTGGAGTACAAATCAACTTTACTCCCTTGATGCACAATGTACTACTCTTTACTTATTGAATGGTACCAATGTAAATAAGAGAAGAAATGAAGGTCACGGGCAGTAACAGGATTTGCGCTCGGCGGACCCCTAAATACAGGCAACCGCCACTGCAGTGATAATGTTGGGTTTACATAAAATATCTCGAAAATTGCTCTTAGGACCACAGTTGCAATGAGGGGAATGTTCCTAATATTATCAGGAATATGTATGTCAAAGATGAGGAAAATCCATACTGTAGAAATGGAGATATGACGATATATTTGTGCGCGCGTCGATTATTGTACGAGCCATGTGAAAATATTCGAAGTTAATTAAATATTAATAATAACTAATAATTAAATGGTGTTTTCCCCCGCTGCAACTATGGTCCTAAGAACAATAGTTTTCGAGATATTTTAATATAAACCCAATGTTATCACTACAGCGGTGGTTGCCTACATTTAGGAGCCCACCGAGCACAAATCCTAATATTGCCCGTGGCCCTTCAAACGAAGAGCCACATCCAATAAATCCCTTTAGAATTAATGTTATAAGTGTCCACCTATGGCTGTGTTCTCGCAATGCAAATGTAAAACTAGGCCAATTTTATCTTTGATCTATGAGCACGATCACGGAATTGAACGCGTGCCCCCGAAGGAATATTTTCTTATCGATGTAAAAATACTGAAACCGTTATTGGCATTGGCAACAAATCGACGCGGCGAACGGATTAGTTAGTGTCAATTACTTAGTTAGTCATTTATCAAACGTTCCTCGAAAAACCGTTTTTTATTTCAAGGTCTCCTTTAGGTTCGCATGAATTATCCCTAATTTTTACATGTGCGACAATTAATCTTGGGCATTAGTGACCGTCGTTAGTGTTCGTGGTCTCTGTTTCGTCCTGTTCCGAGAGCAGCGGCACCACCTGCTGGTTGTTGCTGCCCCCGTCTGAAGGTCTCCTACTTTGCCCAGGCAGAAAAGACATGGGAATGTTGCCCGATGGCGTCGTCGGGGCGGACCGCGACAGCCACCGTTTGGCTTTGCTTCTGGAGGCCGAACGACCCACAGGCATGTACTTGCTCCGGGTCCTTCGAGCCGGATAAAGCCAACCCATATCCCCGGAACTTACGGGGCGATGAGAGCTCGAACTGTTCGGGTTTACAGGGCATAACACCTGAGGACGATTTTGCGTGCCGGGAACCATTCCACTTGGGTTCGTTGGCATTTGTGGAAGTTGTTGGATTTTGTCCAATAATTCCCGCAACTGACAAAAAGATTCAGGTATTAGTGTCGTAAGTGTTGGGATCTTAAGGAAGAGAATCTGGAGCTGCATATGTTATTTTTGCAGTCTAAAATGTTTTAAATATTTTTTGAGAGAAACCTACTCTATTCTAGAAAAATGTTTTGTTGGATAAGTGTTCGGACGGATTGGATAAGTGTTCGGAATTTAGAAAGCATTTTGTAACCTAGATTATGAATAACCTAGATAATTCTTTTTTTCAGAATTACTTTTAGAAAAACCGAAGAAAATAATCTAGGGTAAAGGTACCAGTGAATGGTCAGCTAAGATTTGCACCAGTGAGTAGTCACCCATTTAAAACGTATTGTCTCATGTGGGGGTTAATGTTGAATTACTGAAAGTGACATCAAACAAATTACCTCTATCGTTGGACTAGTTGCCCTAGGCGGTGAGGACGGTGATTGAGCAGCCAGACTAGAGACGTCCGAAGTCGTCCTGTTATTAGTTAACGATACTATTGAACCACTGCAATCCACAGTGTCGCCACGTTCACAACCCATAGCTGACAATTCGTCGATGCTGTTGTTGCAAGAGTAAGGTGGCGGTATGATTGTATTGGCTTCATTTACAACGTTGCACATAAAACTCGAGCTCAACGAATCCAAAGTGCTCGCGTGAGAGAGTGATCGAAAATAACGCATAACAAATCCTGACGCGCGTTTACCCATTCCGTCATCGTAGCCGATCACTAATGGGTACAAGTCGGGTTTTGATGTCACCTGAAAATTGGAGATAGTTGTAGGATGAAAAACAAAGTGCGAATTCTCTCCGAGAAATTCAAACATTTTTAAGATCCTTAAAATTATTCGAGTCAAATGGATGTTGTTTGAACTTAGTGACAGGTATAAAACAATTTATCTTACAATAACATTTTTCAAAATTGAATAATTTTGTATTGAACTATTTTACATGAAATATTTAGTATTTTTTTGTAAACAATTAATCGTTTTCAACAATGAAATTGCAATAAGAAACTTGCAAAATTGAATATTTAAAAGTAAGAACAAATATGTTCTACAACTGTCAAAAAACTCAAATAAAATTCGTTTGAATTGAAATTGTATTAGGATTTTAAACACGTTTTTAAATTCTCCAACTGATGAACAACAAAGTGATTATTTTGCTGCGACACTTCAGTAATTTTTACTCATACATTATTGGGTTTATTTTTTAATAAGTATACCTCATTATATGGTGGTGGCAATGTTTGAACAAATGAACTACATCGGCTATAATGTGGAGGCAAATAACAGGAACCAGTGGAAGCCCTATCTGACGGTGCATAATCATCTGAATTGTTCGCACGACGTCGTCTCCATAACCAGCATCCACATGCTGCGGATATAGCTAAACCAGCTAACACGGCAGCCCTAAAAATGTTACATTATATTTGTTATTTCTAAAAAAATAAATATTGCAATAATAAAAAATATTTAATGTGTGCTTTGAATTCTGCATTGACGTGTTATATGTACCACTGTCTGAAATTTTGTCAGCTGAATAGTAACTTTCCAAAATCCAACAGGATTTATATGTTTATAGATCAAAGAATTTGATTTCTTTATATGAAATAGAATATTTCTTCTTCATTATAAATTCATTATCGTCAAAGTGACGATTTGGAATTCTTTGGCGATTGTAAATATTTTTCAAAACGAGATCGGAAGGTCTCTGATGCCTAACTTAAGGTGTTTGTTTTTAAAACATTCCATAACTGGGCATCGAACTCTTTTTATTGTACAGTAATCGATGTTTACTTTTATTACTGACATTTGATATTTTTAAATGTTTACTTGATATCGTTAATTAAAATTAAAAGTGAATTACTATAGTCTCCAAACTTCTTTTAGGTAAGCGTAATTTGTTTCAAAATATGTCAAGCACGTAAGCAACTTCGGTGCAAGTTGGAGAATAAAGCCAATAACTGTTAATCGTTGATAGAATTACGAACCATAAATACCAATAAGTCCAGATTAAGATTGTGAACATTTCTGCAACTGGTGTACCCATTTGTGGGTATATGTAACAACAACCCAAGGAACAGCACTCTTTTGGAGAAGAGCAGCTAAAAATAATCCAACAATTCATTAGGACAATGAGAAAAATGAATAGCTCAAGAGAATAACGTTTTTAATCTCACAAAAACTTAATAATGTAACATTTCTTTATATTTTTAAATTTAAAATGACAATTATACTTAAATAACAAAGTTATTTTATCATCAAATTTAGCAAATTCATTTTTCTCACTGCAGGACGTCGATATCTAATTTTTTGCACGAGTAATACAATTTCTGGAATAAATGCTGTCCCATCGAGCAAAACGTGCATAGTCATATCATTTCAAAATTTTCAGCAGTCAGTTATCATACGGCATTAAAAATTTTCATTGCATACATAGTTGTTTCAGAAATAAAAGTGTTTTAAAGATTAATTTCGAAGTTGAATAATAAAAAGTAATCTGTCTCTGATTCAGCGTAATGTTCGTTTATATAAATTACATAAATTAATAAGGTTACAGTAAACAAAATTAATGTAGTTTGTGCCTTGGAACATTTGCAGTGCAAAATACGAAGGTTAGAGAGTTTTAATCGCGTTTTAAAAATGCCATTCGAATTAGCCCAAAGCTCAAATAACAATTCCCCAATTCTCTTTTTTTTTCAAAAATAAAAAGAAACACTAATCAAAAACACTTACACGTGTCCTCCATTGCAAAGCTTAGCATGAACCTGTTGAAAAATAGTTCCTCTGTTACAAACATCAAAAAAATCTTTCACAACACCAAAACAGATAACATCCAAAAATAAATATTTCGAAAAAATAGCACTAATACTTCGGCGCGTCATTATAAATCATAGCGTGTTATTGCCCACCAAAAATGTGTTCTAACAAACATTTGCCTAATATGCAGACCCTGTTAAAAATGAAGAATAGATACTGTTGGACCGCATTAAAACATACAGAAATACAGACAATAAATGCATTTACACGAAAAGCATTGATAAGATTGCTATCTGCGTTTGTATGTGTTATAATACGTTTTAATAAGTACCTTTCCCATTCTAAGAGGGATTCGTAAAGATAAGTCTAACTCCCGCCTAAATTAAATCACTAATTAGTAAATAATTAATCTTAAATTCCAAATAAATATTTCGCGATTATCTAATTTGTTAGATAATTTTCTATACTAAGTTTCTGATAGGACTACAATTACTATCATTTACATAATGCTTTCCAACTTCCAAGTCGTACTCGCACAACCCCAACATCCTATTTCAATCGCAATAAAATTCCACTTTGCATTTAGCTTGTCTAGTCCAAAGCAAACGAAACCAACAAACGTGTCTTACGTAAATACAGACACTTAAATCGCTAATTTAATTTCAAAAGCAACTCTTGAAATCATAAAAACACATCTAAGTGTGCTAACCTCAACTCCAAAATCTATTTTGGACCCAATCCAAAAAAGATCTACGTCTGAAAAACTAAATCTCAAGGTTACCTTCCGCGAACATTCAAAACCCAATAAAAACATCGGAAACCATAAAATATCTTCCCCCAATAGCGAAAAAGTAGCAAAAGACTTGAGGGTTAACATTCTGTTACGAAAAAGACATAAAGCAGAGAGAAAATCTTAGAAAACATGGCAGCATTAACAGGAAAAAGTTGAAAAAGTTGGGAACTGTTTTAATATCCATCGAGGAGATATTCACTGGGATTAAAGATCGCTTTATCACATGTCAAATTCCTTCTTTTCATACTCTTCCAGTTTCATAACCGTTTAAAATTTCAAAGGAACTTGTACACATCTACCATCCATCAAAAGATAACGTCTTTTCGCTCCTTCAGTTAATTTGCAATTTCTAAATGCCTAAACTACATATACAGCAAAAACATATGGCAAATTTCGGATCTCCACTGTCTAGTGTCGCACAAAATGTCCCCACTCCTTTCTTTGTAAATTTTTTGCTATCAGGCCAAAGTCAAACACGAAATTGCGCATTCAAAGCCGAAGCAAGCATGAACATTACGGCGAAAAGTTGAAAAAATGTACAGCTAAAATGATCTGTGTTGCGAATGTCAAGTTGACGTGAAGTAATCGTAACCTTTTCGAGACTCGACAAATTGGTGTTGATGCCCATCACTGATTGCGATCCGACTTAGTCCCATGGGAAAAGAGCGACAGTGTACTGAGTGTCGGGGTGATTTGTTTTGTTTTTACGATAATCGCATTGATACGCTTATTGTCTAGACGCTATAATAAGCCAAAACGTCGTTATTGATCGAGTTCCGCGGGGGAGCCTTTTGCGCAACGAGGCCAGCACCTTATCGTGAACGGTGACGCGCTATCCGCCGCAGGGGCTCGTTTTCCGGCGTCGCACTTTCGGCGCGATTCAGTGAGAAACATCGCTGGCTCTTACTTGCTCGGCGAAAAAGGTCGGCGTGGCCAGAACGATGCTAGGAAGGATGCTATTGCCTGCCAGCACCATGTTCCACACGATGGCGCGCTATGTGCGTCTAACCCATATTTACGGATGCGCGTATAACCTATTTCCGCGAGTGATTCTGCGCGGGATTCTGCGCCCTGGGGGTGCGGGCAAATTTGATACGGAAATTTAGGTTTGAAGCAAGGAAAAGGGCTAAGGCTTTTGGTTCTTCGTTGAATATCTTCTGGAAAAACTAAACTGTGTATTTCACATACTTTTTAATCACTTCCTCATACATTTTTGTTAATTTACTGCTTGTGTTTCTGGCTAAATTGAATTTCTCTAGGTGGACGCTATAACTGCAACCAGTTATGGGTTGGGTAAGTCTATATGTGGTTCTTCATTTCTTTCAACCTTATTGCTGTTTGGTAATTGTAAAACTGTTACCTGCAGCCCCGGACGTTTCTGTAAGAACAGCGCTAAATTCCATTTTTTCATGAGGACTTAGAATATTTTAATTCTTCACAAATATACTTCTAGCATCTAAATAGACCATCTATCATCTAAACTAAACTTTTTAGGTCTTCTCGTGGACGCCTGATTCTTACCGACACCTGAGGGATGCTTTGTTTTGGAACTCGCCGAACCAAAACAAAAACGGTCGGCCGTCCAGTATCGCGCAACGTATTGAAACAGGTTCACGCTTAACAGTTTTTCGGCAACGAAACGTGCGGGAAAGTTTGTGTGGTTCGTTTGAATTGTGTGATTGGTTCGCATCGCGGAGTGCCATTATAGTAATTGTAATATTGTACTGTGTTTTGAATCCTGTTTTATTTTATTTCTTCGTAATCTGCTTCGGAAATTCCCTATGAAAAACTTTAGAAAACATTTCAATTGGAAAATTTCGTAATCCGCTTCGGAAATTTCATCAAATCCACCAAAAAGTAATTATGGAATTTCGGAATCAATATTTTTGCATGTCTGATTTATTTGGGTATTTTCGTAAATCTATTCGGAAATTTCAGAATCAATTTACGAAAATTCCCAACTAAATCAAATATGCAAAAATATTGATTCCGAAATATCCGAATTCATGAAGCATTCATCAAGCATGCAAAAATATTTATTATGAAATTTCAGAATTACTTTACGAAAATTCCCAACAAAATCAGACATGCAAAAATTTTTATTCGGGAATTTCAGAATCTATTTACGAAATTTCCCAACAAAATCGAGCCTATAAAGTTTTTTATTGTGGAATTTTTGAAATCCATTTGGACAATTCCGAACTCGTTTAGGAAATTTCGGTCGCACTATTACCAACAATTCCCAAATATTTTTTTATTGGGAATTCTTCGGAACTCGGAACGCGGAAACATTTTTTATATACATTTATTGTTTTTTTAAGGAATCGTTAAACAATTTTTAAAGTAAAACAATTTTTTTATTAATTATTCAATATCTTTTTTCATTAATATGCCGACTTTTCTAAACAAAAAGTCGGCATATTAATGAATTTGTTTGATAAATATTCAAAC
>JABFPB010003520.1:0-16897 GCA_022817645.1 Ceratoteleas bidentatus
TAATGGGAAACACTCATAAACGTTTTAAAATTGAGACGGAAGTGTTTTAAAATAAGACATTACTTTTTGCAGTGTAAGGTACCTTTTAAATATGCACTGAGAAAACGATTTAGTTGGTATCGCTAAATTTTAGTTCAGTCTACTAAAAAGTATAGTTGCATTTTAATCAACTTAGAATACAGTTCTTATAACTGTATTCTAGCTTATAAGCAAGTTTAGTTAAATCCGTTTAATTGTGCACACTAAACGGTTAGTTGAAAATGTACTAAAGGCTTTAACTTCAACGTCGCCGAATTTTGGAAACATTAAAGTGCACACACTGTAAAAAAAATAGTGCAGTTTTCAAGCATATTTACTTTAATTCAGGTGCAAGTAAATATGCTTGAATTTCAAAGTCCGACTTTTAAATTCAAGCATATTTACATTAAAATTAAATCATAATCGCTATAATTTTAAATCGCTGTGATTTTAAAGTGTAACTTTAAAATCACATCACGTTTTATAGCGTTTTTGGGTTAGAATGCCATAGATTTGAAGTGTGAGTTTAAAATCAAAGTTGAAATTGAATATTAAAGCATATATACTGGAATGTAAAATTCTTCGAAGTTTGTTAAAAACTTCGAATATCAAGTATATGTGTTTGAAAACCTGGTTTAAAATTCAACTTCTTTTTTTACAGTGCAGTTTGTCGGTTTTTAACGTCTGTTTATGAATATCTCAATTCTCTTTTTTTTTTAATATAAATGTAGTCAGTCAGACCTATCTTTTTCAATAAAAATTAGTCACCAGAAAACTAAACTTTGTCGTCAAAATATGAACAGTTCCGCTGACAACAAATCTAACAATCGAAGCGAAATATATTTAGGGGTTAGACGAGTCACGCATGCGCGATGTTCCGCAATTTTCGAAACGTTTTCGAAACTAAATATTTAGTTGAATTAAGTAAGGTTTTTATTTTGGACAAATATGTAAAATTTGGACAAATTTTACATATTTGTAAAAAAAGTATATTCGTTAAAAATATATCTTATTTTTGTGAATAATAAATATTCATTTGAAATGACTAACAGTATATTCAAAATAATTATATATGATGCAAATAAATATATTTAGTTATCTTTACTGTCTCGTTTTCTTATTGTGCATTTGAACATTGTTACAGGTACCCTCGAAAATCAACCATGGATTTTCCATTTTCAAAACCGGCAAAGAAGGCAGGTTAAAAAAACTGCTAATATAACAATACGAATTGTAATGGTAACACTGCAGACATTTCCCCAACGGAGCCGAAAGTTCATTAAACATTTGGCGAACGTTTAGCTGAACGTTGACTATAGGTTTCTTAAACGTTCAAAACTGTCCAAACATTCGAGGAACCGACTGTTGTCCTGCTGCGGGAGGTTCTCTGATCGTTTCTCGAAATTTTTCTCAAAATCGCTAAACGTTTCACAGACGTTGCGATAATAACTTTTAATTAATTTTTAACAATAACAAAAGGTTTCCTAAATGTTTATAGAACGTTTCGAAACGTTTACTCTATTAAAAAAAAGGTATCACTGGGAATCGAATTCAATCCTCCAAAGTGCCAACAGCCAATACTAATGCCCTAAGACTGAGCCACGAGACTTATATGTAAAATCTTTATCAGGTATATCTCTCAACGTACGTTTTCATAAGTTTTTAGATTATTCGGTTCCCTGAACGTTTATAGAACATGCAACATTCAAGAAACCTGTGGATAACGTTCAAATAAACGTTCGCCAAACGTTTATTGAACTTTCGGCTGTATTGGAATACAGTGTAAACCGTAATGTATTTGTAACATTTGAACAGATTTCCATTCTAATTGGGTACTTCTAACGTGATGTAAGTATCTAAAATTGCTAAACTGACAATACAGATTATGTAGATAACAGTTACGTTTCGTCAGCATGTCTATAAATTATTCTTATATCAGCTATGTTTTGTGGTCCTCATACCATACATAACAGTTTTCCTAAACATAAGAAATAGTGAATCAACCGTAATTTGTTATTTTGTAATCGAAAAAACATTAAATGCAGCTAAATAACATTATTATTGTAACTGCTGACGTAGGCGAAGAAGAGAAAATGTAATAAGAAGCGATTACAAAAACGTTCACTCTGTATGAACCTTCTTCTGCTCACAGCAAAGCGAAATTTAAAAGGAATTCGAAAATCATAACTTTCAGGCCAAAGTCCCCGCGTGTTAATTGATTCCGGCGAAAAGGAAAAGAATACGTGCCAAATTGACGACACATGTGCGAGGCAACGTTAAGGATAAGAAACCGGGGAGCGACGGCGAAATAAACGAAAGAGGACCGACTCGTGGGACTGCGGCTTGCGCTTATCTGTCCGGGATCCGCAAATTTTTTGCGCCCGCAGTTCGTAACTGGGCTGTCGACTGCGATACCGGACTCGCGTTTGCATCGCAAAATCAGGCGCAGCAAATTAAATCAGATACAGTTCGGCTTTTCGGACCCCTTTTATTGGGCGTGTCAATTAACATCGCGAGGGGAGAAACGTACCATGCTATTTAGTAAAATATATTCCAAGTGTGTATGCACGCGCATACACCGACAGGAATTCTTCTTCATGACTGAGTATCACCCTGAATATCGTCGTGCAGATGAATTTCACACAGCAAAATTTGTTCGCTTCTCGCGAACAGATTTTCAGATTGGAGATGCCACGATTACCATTTTCCCTCGCCAATTCCAGGATGGGTGGAATATTCAATGAACAGTATAAATCTAGGTGTGTACATTTTTTTGTAACAATTTTAATTACAGCGAGAAAAATGTTCTATTGAAATTTATTAGGTTAACAGTAAATAGTCATATTGTCATATTATAATTGCGACGAATCAAATTATTGTAAATAATAAATTTTTCGTAGATACCACAGGACATTTTTTCCGATTTTTAGAACAGGACTAAATGGTGTACTAAAATTTACTATAAATCTAGAAAATATTTATAAATCATTTTTTAGTGTTCTCCATAAAAATTAAGATAAAATATCGAAAGACTATGAAACAATTTTCCAAAGGTTTGCTTCCATACCAAAACAAGACATAATTGAATAATGCAGGATTCACATTTTGCCGAAAATTTACGTTATGCGAAAATTATGTTACCCAGGAAATACTTTACACCAATTTCGTAAAGTTCCACAATATTTCATGAATTTCTCAATTAATAACCCAATTTTCCGTAATATACAACACAAGCGCGCACGAACCTCGACTTATTTTGCCATACCTTCTATTTCTAATAATTTTTTAATCCCTATATAACGCAAGTTCGTCACATCTCCACAAAGAACTTTCTACCTGCGAAACGGGCAGAAAGTGGCACTTTTTGTCGCAAAGCAAAAAAGACTCAGAAGCACAAGCGCTAACTTAATTCACAAGCACGCGAAAAATGCATATTCCGTTCGCTCGGATGTGCTCGCCAGCAAAACATCTGCGCGGTTACCGGCATAATCGGTAAGAAAGTGGCTCTTTTTTGCACTCGCGACAAAAAAACCTTCGTGTGCAAATGAGTGGAAATGCAGCGACTTCCCTTCTGCCGTCTTCACTTTTTCTGACCCCGTTTTTCTCGTCCTCGTTTTATTCCCGTCAAATTTAACCGTCACAATGCAACCTCGAAACAATCCGCCTGGTAACTGCATAAACAATATTTTTTCCGCATATTCTATCTAGCCAAGAAGAGTCGGCGCTTTTGAGGAATCTCAAGTGGCGATGCACGCATAATCACGCGGGCGCATTTGTTCGCGTAGGTGAGACGACAAAAATGATGAAAAATCGTCGCGTGCATGGGAAAGTGAGTAATAGGGTCGCGACGAGGCGAGAACCGCCGTAGATAAATTAATATGTACTCTAATGCACTCGGCGAACTAAAAGTTTTTCCGCGAAATCAAAATAATGGACCGTGATAAAAACGTAGTCGTTAAATCTGCTAATGCACCGGGCACGTAGCTACCGGGGCGCTTACAACGGCCGCTTTGCTATCTCGGGAAGGAACATGCAAGGCTATACACTCATTTGCGTAAGTGTGATATCAGGTTTCGCGGAGCCGGAAGAAAAAAAGCCCGCCAAATCTGCGTTGATTACGCAAAAAATATTGATGAAAAGAGCGCTCGTGCTCGTACACGCTTTATCACTACGCTAAACACGCTTTTTCCACTAACGTTATTTGTAAGACACGTGAAAATCGGTGCCGTCCTTTTTCACTTTTTCGACGCTGTCGGGGCATTATTTTCAATGAAACGCGCGGGTTGGAAAAGTTGAGAGAGAGAAGTTTCTTTTTTCTTCTTTTCGATGATTATCATGGTTACAACGCATTTTCTAGGCGTTTTACAGTGATGCAGTGGTAAAAAAAATATAAAGACAATTTCAAATTATTGATAAATCAGTAGCTAGAAATTCGTTGAAAGATTGCTGTTGAAACATTTAACCTCATTCATACAAAAAATAGAAAATATGTATAAAATCGTATAAAAGGAGTAGAACATTAAAATCAGTAATTATAGGAGCAGGTAATTGATGAAACTGAAATGTCCCGAAGTACACAAAAAGTACGGACAAACGCGGTGGCAAAAGTAGGGCTCCTTTTTGCAGTTCCGGAAGTAATAACATTAACGTAATGTAATGCCAGTAATGTAATTGAATAAATACTTGGGCTAATGTGAAAGCAACTGTTTTCAGCCCTACGTATAACACGCTATAATCAAACTTGTGCATTACCCGAGTTTGCCCTTCTGTGCGCGATTACTCCGTGTAATGATCTATAATGATATACATTTATTCATTTGGAAATATTTGGATAATGAAGGGGTGATCTTCGTTGGAATGTTTTCGACAACGAGGCGCGCGGGTTTCGTATAAATTCACGCCAGAATGTAATTAATGGGTTGAAGAATGTTATTGGTTTAGCGTAAATGTTTGGTAACGGTGGAAAAAGACGGGGCGCATTATGAAAAGACTCCATCAGGTTGCAGATCGCACGGAAAATTATCGAATGAAATTTAATTGCATGATAATTGTGATATCGCGATAAAACGTGTGCGGGGAATGCAAGTAATTAAATCCGTTAATTAATTAAATTATGCCATTTAATTATTTTTGCGATGCGTTCACGGAGGGTGTAATGTGATTTTGCGGATTCCGCGTTCGCGTTACGAAAATCGCGAAGCGTTGCCTTTTTACGCAATTTTGTTATCATTTGCAGCAGCAGAACAAATACAGGAATTAAGTGATGTAACGTTTCACATCCCAGGGCGATCGGCGATCAATTTATTAACGTCGCTTTCCGGACGAACTTCCCGTTGGCTTTGTTTCCCATTACATATGCCGCCTTTATTTGAAAACAGTTTATCAACATTAGCTAAATTGTTTCTCCTTTCTCGATTGATAAGTTATAATCCTTTGTTAAACTACATCGAGGTACCAAACATCGTATAAAAAGGATATATAAGAACTGCTTTTTACACAAGTGATCACATGACTCACATGATTAGGTTTCCATCACTCAATGAAAGCTAAACTCTTATTAATTCTGAACTTCGAACAATTTATAATCGAATAACTGGAACTTTGAATGTTTGGAAACACTTTTCTCGATCTTCAAAAGTTCGAATATCTCTAATTTCAGACAACCTTTTTAGACCTACTAAACAACTTATAAAACTATCAAAAAATCTTCCTGTCAACATTGTAATTAATATACACAATGAACTCACAGTGAGCTAACTGTGAGTTCAATTAACTAACACAGAACTCATCAGTGACTCACCAGTGGCTCACAATTCCCTCGCATTGTGAGTGATTGTTGAGATTTCCAAAAATGTTCACAATAAATGAAAAATAGTTATTTTCGTGCGAAAAAAGTCCTCTTATTTCCAATATTTCTGTCAAACATACCAGCACGGAGTTTCGAACTCGAAACCCCTCGCGGAGGCAGTCATGAACGCTAACCACTCGGCCAAAGTGTAAATAAATAAGTACCCCGAGGGAAAGGAACAAATATCCAGTACTGGCACTCTAGTACTCTGGAGTGACGTTATCATTCCAATACTCGCCCAGTATCGACAACTCTGGCACTCTGGCATGGCGTTATCATTCCAGTATTGGCTCAGTACTGGCAATTTGGTACTCTGGCAATTTCTCACTGGGTGTATGAAATGGTCCCGATTCCCTAACCAATAAAACGGAAGCAAAGTGGGCAATTTCTTCTTGGAATCGAAAAGTTCGATTTTCCACACCAGTCTGCAAGAAAAGAAAAAGAAACTACCAACTCACCAGTCGGACATTCGCACTGCAAAAACGACGCGTTTTAAAAGTGTTTTAAAGTAAAACGTCCAAACTCTTTACAGGTTATAATGCATATATGGTAAAATACGTATAAGTGTTTTACGAAGAAATTTTTTTAATTAAAACAGTTTAAATGTTTTGCGTAAGATTTAACATGGAAGCCTACAAAAGGCATAAAATGTTTTAAAATCGAGGACAAATGTGTTTTAAAATAAATTAAAAATTTTTCGTAAAAGCTACGAAAAATTCGTACACTTTACGACATATATCGTAAAGGCTACGAAAAATTCGTACATTTTACGATATATATCGTAAAAGGTACGAAGTTTTCGCAGCTTTTGCGAATTAGTTCTCTCCGCACTCTCGGGCAGACTGTTACTTTTTTACTCCGCCGGACAGTTGTTACTTTTTTCCCTAGGGAAGTAATAACTGCCCGCCCTATACATCGGGCGGAAAATGTTCATTTTCCGTCCTTGGTACCGAGCGGCATGTTATATTACTTCCCTTGGAAATAAATGAACAACATTCCGTCCTGTTACTCGAGCGAAAGTTGAGAACTTTCCTTGTGCTTTTTGACTTAATACGAAAAGCACTGTGTGCACCACGAAAAGAAATTACTAACTTTCTGTCCTTGGTACACAATGTCCTATTTTTTGTCAGTTGTCATCAAAACGGGTTTAAAATGCTTCCGATAAAGTAATTAATATTTTGTGTAAAAAATTAATTTTCCCGGTTTTACCGGTTCCCGGTCCGCTGGCCACCCTGATTATATCGCCTGTCACTCTGATTTGATTTCGTTCCTACTTAAAAACCGAATCTTAATTGACTGTCAGTGTCAAAACAATCGCGCGTTATCATTCGACGGTGAAACAGCTGGCAACACGATTGGCTGGCGGGCGTCGCGCATTTCCAAAAAATCCAGCCGTGTAATCCAGCCGGGCTGAGCTGGGGCGGACGGAGCGCGCCCGGCGTTTAATTCATTACGCAAATTAAAAAAGTAAATTGCCTCGCGGACGCGCGCGCGGCAAAAAACAAGGAACGTCGAACGTCGGACGTTCAGAGCCACGAAAATATTTAATTAAATTCACGACCGCAAGATGCGCCAAGTCGCCGCACACAGCGCCGTAAAGCTAAAAGCAATTATGTTATCCACGCGTTCCTCGAGTTGGCATTTTACTTCCTTGTAAGAGAAAAGACTAAACCTCGTTTGCCCGATTTGCCGCTGTTTTCCCTCTTCATAGCTCTGTCCACTCTCTCTGTCTTCCCCCCTCTCTTTCTCTATCGTTCTCCCGCAGCGCCGTTAGCCTCCCCCTTTCTTCGCTCCTTTTTTTTTCGTCGCGTTTTTCTTCATGTTTTTTCGGTCCGCAACCAGGAAGGAAATAATTGCGATGTAGATTGAATGCGAGGATAGCGCATATTGGATTTGCTTATTAAATGTACAACGTGGTCTCCGTAAGAATTATGAAACAACGAGCGCGAGCGCAAAACGAGCAAAACGGCGCGGATTCGCTCGAGTCGACACTTTTCTTCAATCAATGGGCGCCTTTTTTCCGTCATTACGACACCCATCGCGCCGCCGATCAATGAAAAATGGTTGTTATTGGCTCGCGTCTTTGTGTTAATTTGCGCGAGATTTGCGGCGACGGGCATTTACAAAAGCCGGTTGACGGATTTGAAGCGAAGAATTATTAATCATTCCTCAAGCTATCTGAAAAGGTTTGAAAGTCGCTGAAAGCGTTATTCCGCCGATTCAAATATTTACGATCAATTTCGCGTAATTATCAGCAATGCATTATTAATCCGTAATAACGTTTACGTATTAAAAGTTAGAGATTAAAACTGTAAAGATTTAGCGGCATGAATAAAAGATGACGCTCGGCGTTCGAACGACATATTGTTTCGTAAAAAAGTTGTTTTGATGGTTTTTCTAAATAACTAACCATTGAAAAAAAACTGTCCATATTATCCTTATCAGTAAAAATATTATTTAATGTGAAAAAATACTTTTGACATTTTTTAAATATTAAATAATATTTTAGAAATATTATAAAAATGTTATATGTCCGGCTAAAATAATAATAATTTGTAGAAATGTTTCAAAATAATATAATATTGTTTAAATATTTTTAAAAATTTTTACAATATTTTAATAATATTTTTAAATATTTTTTAGCCGGATATGTAATATTTCTATAATATCGAAAATATTATTTGATATTAAAAAATATTTTCGAAATATTTGAAAATATTTTTTTAAAATAGTTCTATAACATTTTAAAAATATTTTTCACTGATAGGTATAGACTTGCTTGTCTAATCTATCCAATTTTTCAAATACAGGCAACACATTGCCTGAGCCTTAAAAATTGTCCGAATTAGGCCTTTGTGCTTTTCTCACCAATCAAACTGCATGAAATAAACCGCTTCAACTACACTGATACATTAGTGCCAAAGATATAATTTTTTTTTTCATTTATTCCTCACTCTTGACACAGTTCGTTTCGTTCCCCAGATTTCGTTCTCCTCTGAAACCTCACGATGTCTGATACCATCGCTTAAGTAAACGCAGATCTCATATTTATAATCGCATTAACATTTCCGTCGTTAATCGACATTTTTGTCGTACGATCGCGACATTAAACATTCCCCTTATTGTACGTGGCGTCTAGGGAAATTTGCTCCTCATTGCTTGATATTCAACACCAGCATATATTGGAATTATATTTTTTTCTTCGACAGCCCGAGAGAAGTCCTATCCCTCGCAATCGAAATGTTTGTCCCCGGAGACATAAATCGCGCGACGCATGTCTCAAATAATCTTATCCGATCATCATCTCTAATATCGTGCATAAAAAAGTAATAAGTGCTGCTTATCGTCGGGGCACTTAACGTGCTCGAAAAAGGCAGCGGATTTGAATCCGGCGCCGATCCGATGGAGGGACCGATTCTACGTTTCGGGTTCGTTGACTCTGATACTTACGCACTTAATCGCGACGAGTCGAAAAGTCGGATTATTTTCGAGCGCGTACCAAACGAGTTCCGCCGAGGGATTGGCGCGTTTTTGCGCCGATTTCGTCCGATTGCGCTTTTTGCCGCTCATTAGCACATAACGCACGCGCGGGAATGAAGTATAAGAAATTAAACGAGTGCTTCGAACTAAGTTGCGCGCGCGTATCGACGGGAAATCGAGCAGCCGATAGGTCTGACCTTTTAATGTACGTGGTAAACTTTTTATTCAGAACGCGTGCAGAGTGAAAGCTACCCCCGGCCGGAAAAAATAAAACCAATACCCGTGCATTTAGATTGAAAACTGAATTTTGCATTCGTTTCTTTTTCGACAATATGTGTCCGCGTTTTTTGCGCGCAAACATTTCGCATGAGCCGAACAATTGCGTCACCAAATATTTGTTTATTGAATTCGTGGCGGAATTTTTAACGTCAGAAGAAATAGTCGCGCTGCGATTCATCGGAACGCTTTGCGTCGAATTTATGTGCGCGTCGGCGTGACAGCGATCGAACGGGACGAAAAAAAATAATACGCGAAAAAGCGAGGACGAATTATACCCGCGGATTTCGCGCGGGATTCGCAAAATAAAGCGCGAAGACGCGGCGCTGTTTTATGAAACTTATGAAAAGGCCGCGGTGTTTCCAATTGTCTCGAATTCAATAAAACCCTAAAGAGCGCAGTCAGCCATTCCGCGTGTAATAACCAACCTCTTAAGATTGAAAAGTGGATTCGTCTCGAAATCAGCAATAACTTGCCGGATACCATCGAATAACGATGCATTTTCGGTGCGCGAAAAATTGCTCGTTGACGAATCAACGCCTTTCACCGCCTCGCCGCCGATTCATCTGCTTTTAATGAGTTGATTCCAAGGGAATTTTCGTATTATCCGCGAATTCAATTCCCGCTGCGAGATGAAACCCTGTTCAAATTGAGCTGTGATTTGCGCGCGAATTTTCTCGCGTGGCGAAGACGTTTTATTTCGTTAATAATACACGATTAATCTGGAATTCCAGTGATTGTCAATTGTTCGACGAAGCTCGAATCGGGAGCAAAAATTCAATGGCGAGATATTTCGTTCCATAATTCGATCGCCGCTAATTAGTACCAATCATTAATCAGAAATCATTCTGCAGAAATAATTGCAAAAATCATCTGTATTGTTTGGAAATAAACAAAATAATTTACAAACATTTAAATTTTGCAAGTTTTAATTCAACAAAAATTGACTTTTTTATCACTAATATACTCTGAAAAATACCCGAACAAAATTTCACAGATTCACAGTAAATTTTAGCATATCATCGAAGAATTTTAATTAGATAATTGTAATTTTATTGAACAGTATTCGAAAATTAAACTACAAATGGGAAATATATTGATATTATATTATATTGCCTTTTCAAATCAATATAATTCGGCTGATTTTGCACGAAAGTGAATGAATTTTTAAATCCGACAAAATTGAAATCTCATCTTTAAAATTGACCGGAAAATTAATACATTTTATCGTCGTGTTGATGAATTGGATCGAAAATATTTTTGGTAAACCATATACATTAATTTTGGATGAAAATGCACGCAGCGAATTATCCGAGTTAAAACACGTAAATATATTATTTGGATGAGATGCTGTCGATTTTACTTTGTTATTACTTCACCTTATTTCAGCTTAAACACAACAAAACGATTTGGTCGAAATTGTTTGGTTGAATCTACCAAATAATTTTGCCAATTTTGCCAAGTATCGATATGAAACAAGTTGCTTTTGTCAGCGTAACTAAAAATGCTATTATTTAATAATTAAATATCAACATTGATTTGATCTACTTTCATGTAAAAAATAATTAATTTTGAATGCTAACCTCAATCCTGTGACATGTCAAATGATTGGGAAAACTTTGGGAAGTAATCAACAAAATGTTTGGTAGAATTAACCAATTTCTTTTGCTGACTAAATAATAACAAAATTCTTTGGTTGATATAACCAAATATTTCCCTGCGTGAAGATGGACTTTTTGAATCCGAAAAAACTGATGTCATCTATTTCAGGTAGGAATGGCTTTAATTTGAAATTCTGAAAATTTGATTAAATTTTAGCTGCAGATTGTTCATAGTGTTCGGTTCAATTGGCCAAAATTTCATCAAAATTCACTTCTAGAATTCCGAGATATTTAATAGCGAAATATTAGAAAATGTGCGATTTATTGAAACTGTGATATCGAATATGTCGGGGTACGTGAAGACAAGTTTAATAGAAATTTGTATAAATGACGAGACAAACGTGAACTATGTTCAGTTTCTTTTGTCGTACTATTCTGAGTATTGGTTAGGGTGTTATCATTCCATATTCAAAAATTCTTTAAATAAATGTTAATAAATGTGGAAAAACAATTTTTTATGGTACGAGATAAAACAATAACAACAGTTTTAAATTTAAATAAATGAAAATTGTTGAAGAATATTCATTTTCATTTATTTATAACAATGAACTTAAAAAAGTATATCATGTAAACGTTGCTTTTCCGGCGAAGTGGTAACGTATTGGAGTCTCAGTAATTTTGAGCAAAATCTGCCCTGATTTAAATTTGAGTCGGTAACTTTTTTGATTTTTCTGGTGGCATTAGAAACATTTTGTTTGTTTCAAGTGTAACAATTTCTTTCTCGATTACCGTATCGTGCACTAAAATTATTATCTAGGATATTTCACTATAAATGGTTCTCAATGCATCAGAGTATGAAATACCCGTGAAAATCGCCTTCGAAACAAAACGGGAAAGCAGAAAGCCACACAGCGTTTGCGAGAAATCCGGACGAAACTGCAAAAACAATTAGCGCCAACTAAACAAACAGCGATTAAAATGAAGCGAAACTGGATCCGCGCAGAGAAAAAGCGGCCGCGATAAATCACGCCCGAAAGCGAGTGTACGTAAATAATCAATTAGCCCTCTTTGCCCGCTCGCAGCTATCAGTCTCGCCGGCAATTCTAGCAATAGACAATGGGTTATTACAGGCAGGCTTTATAACGGCGGCGGCCCTTATATCGTTCCTCGATCCGGCGTGTAACGCAATCTTATTACCGCGGGGCTGCACTCACCGCATTAATGCCGAAAGGAATTAACTTTCGACGTTATGGGATCAAATGTTATTAACTTTATATTGCCTCGCAGGGGGTACGTTAAAATAACACGTCACTGCCTGCTCCCTAATGCATCCTTCATTTCGCGTCAGCTGTTGGAGAGTGCAACGTGTGCCACGAATCCCATAGCTCCTTCCTGCTTTCGCCATGTCTGGCCGTTTCTTTCATTCGCGCGCCCTTTCTTCGCCCGGAATCCCTTTTTTCGCTCGACAAACGCGCGTCGATTCACAATAACTTTTTTTCTATTTATTACGAGGTGGGGTATCGAGTGTCAGCGATCAAGTAATGAAAGCAAATAATTACGGAGGGTCGTGGATGAGACATCTCCACGATTGATGGATGACAGCGTGTGTCCATAATTTGCCAGTGTAACCGATGAAATGATTACTTTTCATCGATTTTCGGCGACGTTTAGTGGCGCTACGAGTCACGAGTTTTCATGCATTTTCCGGCGAGTATAATTCAGTGACCATTGCGAATTTGTCATTCTGAGCGGATTGACTGGGAGAATAGATCGTTAAAATGAGTGTATGTATCGTTATCTCTGCGATCCTGCAGATGTCAAAATTGTCTGGGTATTTGCAGAAAAAGCAGAAGGCAAATTTTGCGAAAAATTTAGTTGAAAGCAATCATTTATATATTTTTTATGTACATTGATAGCTGATGCAGATTTTACGCAATATTATCATGAAATAAAATTCTTAAATTAATTTTTATTAAAAAATCAGTTAAATGCTTATTCTAAATATGTCCTGACCTGAACAGAATAAATGGAAGTTAACCGTGATTTCTTTTCTGTGACTAGAAATAATGTTGAATATAAATATTGAGAGTTTGTCAAAAATACAAAAGTTTACTTCTGAAACGTAAATATTCGTTGATTTGAAAATATAGTTTTACTGAATCAACGATCCATTAATTTACGCTCCATTCTCACGATCTACTTCACAATTTTTACCGAACCATTTTTCTCCGTGTTGGTTATTATCGTTTTTCTGACCCCTCTCGCCGCGATTCCGTTTTTTCGTTCCTCAAACACCATCGGCTATCACCTATTACGTCGGAAATCACCCGCATCCCGTTCCCCATAAATATTAATACCAGATATTGACGAAAGGGCATCTCATAAGAGCAACTAAGTCAACAACATTAATCAATGAGTACTCACGCCATGAAGAATAAATTGGCAAACGCCGATACCTGTTTCGCGATTTTTTACCGACGATCGATGAGCCAAATCTTTGCTGAAATATTACTTCCGTGATGGATGCGAGGAGCAATTTTTCAGCACTCAACATTCTTCAAAATAAACCGTTCGAAATTTCTTGAATATTGAAATTGCGAAATACACGGGACAACGGCTGACCGGGTTGGGCGTTTTATAAGAAATATTGCAATTTTTCGAGAAGCAGGTCGAATTTCAGACCGTACATCCCGAAAAAAGAGTTATTAAACTTATATTTCGGTCGTGGAAGGCTGTTTTTCGGTTTTGCGAATTGTTTCATCCGACATTCCAACGTGGAAGTGAATGAAAACCGTAAAATGTGCGAAACGAACGTAAACTTGCGAAGGCCCAGTTACAATATTAAAATGCAATTTGTGACATGAAGAAGTAAAAAATATGGGTGCTGGAAGCGACCCAATCCTGAATAATCATTCCGTCTCGAGTGTCACTTTTATTCCCTTTATTGACCAATATTTAAGGGATATATTAAAGTAAAATAAGATCCTTCCCTGACCCTTTTCCCTAACGGAATGGATTGGTTGTATAGTGCGCCGGGCGCGAAGTCATTTCCTATGCATTGGCCGGCGCTCTTCGCTTCCCAACGTCGGTCCCTTGAAGTACGAAAATATGTGGCAATTGTGCGCACACGCGAAACATCGCAATGTTACGTAAAAATGACGTGGGGAATAGAATATTCTCGTCTGCAAAGACGTCAGGATTGATGTAAACAGTCTGACGCGATAATTCCCCCAAAAATTATCTTTAATTTACTACATTTTTTAAATAAACCCCGCAAAATAACGAGATATAATACAGACACTCAGAAATGAATCGAAACTAAAATTGCCCTCAATCGTTGATGAAAATGCAATGAAAGACATTTAAAATATAGCATCAAATATTGATTCACGTCACCGTGTCTTTCGAAATGTTAATTAACGTTATTAATCTCAGTAAAAAGTAATAACCATTTTCACAATGAGTCGGCTTCATTATACATGCTCGTTACCATTTCTTTGAGAGAACATAAATCTTTACAAAAGCCCACCGTTATTAATTAAAACTGATCTCCCGTGATCAAAGAATCCCCGGCTCGTATTTGTACTTCTCAATTCAGTGTTTCGCGGAAATTAATTAACATAAATTAGACTCCCGTCTTCGGCACCAAATCGCACAGATGGCGCGTCGTTCGAAAAACCGGCCCGCTTATCTGACGTCGCGATAAATTTGTCAACAATCGCGAATTCAATAACAAAAGGCGTTGCGGCCGTTATCGAGAGTGAGCGATTTTATTTCCGAGCATGTATGTACGTTTCAATCGTATTATAGATCGTATCGCCTTGGAGGCGATAGAAGTCTTTCTATATCAGGGTGTCATTCGGCGTGACAAGGCGCGCGACGAGGATGCCGGCAGCAAGTCGAACGGGAAAAAGGCCGGATCCATTTCACGGCGAAGGGATGAGCCGTCGGAGCGCGAAAACAAATAAGCATTGATTTTCCTTAAAATCGCGCGACTTTTGATCGGCGCACGCGCTCGATGCATAATTAACAGCGCGCGTTGATTGGATTGGGCGCATTTTTCGGCACCAAACATTGCCCGGGCGAATCAAAATTTCAATCTGCGGTCGTAATAACGCGGGCGTTTACAAAAAAGAAATGGGATTGCGACAAAAAAGGGGGCACGCGCAAAAAGGAATAATTACGCTGATCCAATTGAGCAGCGGCGACGAAGAACGGCCGGCCGGTTTCGATTTCAAATAAAGTTAATTGAAAAACATCGCGCGACGCTGAAAAATTGCCGGCTGCCCGAGGAGTTAATCAGCGGGATTAATAACGAACGACCCGAGCCGGCTCCCGAAAACGACGCGCTTTGTTTTATTTCGCCCGAGCGATATTCAGTCGGCCGCTCTCAATGAGACGAATGGTCGGACTTTACACGAAGGACAATGTTTTGCGACATTAAATTGGGCGCCGAAAAACTCGCCGCGGGTTGCGCGCCGTTTTTGTTGCGTTACGCCGAGCATTCGACGGTTTCGAATGCGTGGTTTCGGGTAAATTCAATCTGGTGTCTGGCGAGGAGAAATTTCCATTTGATCCGAGTGGATATGGTTGCGGATAAAGAGAATACGGCTGGTGCATTTAGCGGCGCAGAACTGTGCCAACACGGGGCTTGGGTGTAATGATATTAGTCGAATCAATATTGTATGCGGCGTTTAGAGTTGGTAACTAAAGCGTTTGATAAATAAAACAACCCGCGAGTTTCGTAGAGTGCCACATTTCCGTATTCCACTAATAATCTTGACTGTTTAACAGTGGAACTCGGGGCTTAAGCTCGCCGCCTAAAACTCCCGCGGAGCCAATTTGCCTCGAAACACACGTTTAAGTAATTTATCACTTTTTTCGAGTTTAATATTTAAGATGATTAGCTCGAGGGGAACGAAATTAATTATTTCATGTATACGACACTTAGCTATGTGAATAATAGGTGAAAGGATAATTTGTATGTGTAGGGTGGAAGTGTAGGAAGTAAATTGGATGCATGTAGTATAATGAAAACAATGACAAGGAGATTCTGAAATTGAAATGGTTAGGATGGAGTTTCATTTTTTGTTCACTGATGGTGGGAGTATTACTTAAAAATGTTAGTTGAAAAATATTGAAATATGACTTGTTGGAACAGGGTTGGCTGTCTTAGGCAGCGTTTTAGTAAAATTACATGACTGACGTCGTAAATATTTTTCAGTTTATTACATCCAGTAAAATAACTGAAACATTTAATAAATGAGAAATGATTTGTATTTACTGTAACAAATTGAAGCTGACAGAATTTATGTTTTGTATACTGGAAAAAGTGGTATGCAAAATATGATCCTGAGATATGGCACAATACACGAGACATAAACGACAATATATAAAGTTATATAAACTTACTCCCTGTCAAAACATAGTACAAATTTGGAAGAAAACAATTTTCTCTCTGGTTATCCTAATAATACTGTCTGTAGCAGATAAAAAATAGCGGAATTAATGAGTAAATCTATTTTACTCATTTCGACTTTTTTGTAAGGAAAACATTCTCTATCAACATTTCGAGAAGTATTGTGTCTCCGATCCGCTTAATAGTATATTTTTAACCAAGGGAGTAAAACGGAGTTTTATTCCCCGAGGTTACAACGATATTTTTCGTTACACA
>JABFPB010003521.1:0-16885 GCA_022817645.1 Ceratoteleas bidentatus
AACTATTACTAGTATTTTTCCTTTCATTCTTCATTAATAATTCTTTTATTTTCAATCCGCAAATGGATTTAAACGGACAAATAATGGATTACCTCAATTTCAGAAATGTGACATGAGTGATGAGATGAAGCAAGAGGCGATGGAACTGTGCGTGACGGCGGCCGAAAAGTACGCGGACAATTACGAAAGTGTCTCAAAGATGATCAAGGAAACGATGGACAAGAAGTTCGGCGCCTCCTGGCACACAGTCGTCGGCGAGGGATACGGCTTCGAAATCACTTACCAGCTCAAACACTTGTTGTACATGTACTGCGCGGGCAACTTGGCGATCTGCATATGGAAATCGGCTTAATAGCGGCAATGCGCCCTTGTTTCCGCTTTGCAATTCAAGTTTCGGAAGTCCCCCAGTACAAAACGACAAAGACGCCGTGGATAACAATAAACTGTTTGTACGATTTTGTACTTAAAAAAACAAAAGAAAAGGGAACAAGAGACAGCAGCATTCAATGCAATTTAATAACGATCTCAACAAGCGAGAATTAATTAAATCCAATTATATGCAGATTGCATTATTTAGACTGTTGCGGTCAATTCGCAGTTTATTGATATCGCGAAGAGGATGAAATTGTGTTGCATTCTGCATGAAGTTTGTGAATGTTGATTTAATTTGTTTCAGTTTGTTCGAGTTATACAATCAAGACAAATGGAATGTGATAAATTCAACATTTTAAATTGGTTCTCGATCGGTTTTCGATGGGAAATACATTTAATTGAATGTGGCATTTTAGAATTGAAATAAATTGAAAAAAATATTGTGTGCAATTGTGCAAATTGGAATGTTTGTACCAGTTTCGACTGAAACATTTCGTGCGTTTTGATACAACTTAATTCGGTAAACAGTCATTTAAACGCACGTAAACACAGCATTGTTCGGATCTTATTTAATTGTAAATAATTGGATTTGAGAGATTCTCGGTTGCTGAGAAGCAAAGGTTTCTTAGTCGAAGGTTTTTGTAATTTTGTAGCTTCGAGTATTTCACGACGAAAAACAATATATTTGATGTCACGAGTAAAGGTATAGAATATTAATATATGTACATTGCAAATATATGTCTACACGTAAACATACTCGCATAATGGGATAGAATGAAAAGGTTTATCATTGTTACTATGTTTACCATTAAAAGAATGTATCCAGAACAATTCTGAAGTCACCGACTCCGATTACAAATCAATTTTTTTCTTTAGATAGAATTTAATCTTCACATTGAAATTTTCTCATATTTAACAAGAAAACATTCATTCTTGATACATTCTCTTAATTCCCAAGCGACCTCTCACGTGCAATCCAAATGTTGAATATTTTAATAAGGTGCGTTTTATAAGCAGCACGTTTTTTATGACAAATGTGTTTCAAAGCAATTATTTATAACGTCAGTGTAAAAAAGGAAACATAAGTATATAAATACATGCTTTAAACCATTTCACCTTTGCTTCTTCTTTTCCAATTTTATTGCAAATTCAAAATCCCGACACCGTTCTCCAAATTAAGGCAGCTATGTTTCCTCCAGTGAACATCAGTAATAGACTCTTTTCCTGATAAGTTATAGCATTCCCAAAGGCTTCTCCGAGGACAACCTGGAAGGTTGGGTTGTATTTTTTGTCCAAAGAATCCTTGATGAACCGAGCAGCTTGTTCGTAGTTGTCGGAAAACTTTTCAGTCGCTGTCACACAAATTTCCATTGCCTCTTGTTTCATTTCGTCGTTCATGTCGGAGGTCTGTACATTTTCGTTGAGAAAATTATTTAGAAATGTTAAATTTCGAGTGTGCATTATTACCTGGCATAGTGGATAAGTATGAAACACGGCACCTTCCTCTTTTTTCTCTTCTGCCATTTTATGAAACTGTTTCCAATTTTCCAGAAGGTTTACTCCGTTTTTGAAAAGTTAGAACAAAATTGACAATCGATTCGAATAGTGAATTGAAATTTAATAAATATATCTAAAAGGCAGTAAAAACCTTATTGTACTTTTCTAAAATAACTTTATAACTTTTATATAAATATATCCTGATTTCTTAATATATAATTCTTAACTCAATCAAGCATAAAGAAACCCTAAACTTGAGACATTCTAAACAAATTTTACGGCCCAAAGCTTTGGAAATAGAGATGTTTCAATAGTTTCTTAATATACCTCTTTAATCTCTAATTACGTTGAAAATGAAATCGAACATTCTTTTGAATATCGTTATATTTAAGACAATTCGATACACTGTATACTTTCTGGTAACGAATAATCATGTGATGTTACAACTGTGAAATAATTTATAACGCAAGTTAAAAAAGTCGCCGCTCTTACAATTACGTTACGTAAAATCTTTAAATATATATGTGATCGTTAAACATGGTAATAAATATATAATATCATTACAGTATTAACAATGCCTCGTTGAGCTACAAGTACATTTCGAGCTAATCGTAGAATTAATGACACGCGCGAAACCGAAGACTCGGTTTCATCGTAACTTAGAGCTAATATTTTCTTATTGCTTGGACGCCGCCAATTGTTCCGAAGTCTTCTTCGCGTCAACAAACCCGTAGCACCAATCGCTGAAATTTCATCGTTCCGAGTCGTCTTTGTACAACGTTATTGCACGAGAAAAAACGAGTCTTTTTCTCTTAATAAAATACGTACAACTCTTCGTTTTTGCGATACGTAACAGTGTAATTAACGGTAAAGCGCAATGTCCTTCGATTTCGCGAGCGGTAACGAAATCTAATAAACCCCGTCGTACAGAAATAAAAAAATAGATCATTTGAAAGGGCGTATCAAAATAAAACTCGCTCGCTTCACTCGGAGAAAATCCTGTAACATTACAGCACATTTCACCGCTGTAAATTTACAGTGAAATGAACTGTAATTTTACATCATCGTTTGCGGAATTCTCAGCAACAGTTTACTGGTTTGATGCCAGTAAATCTTACTGTAACTTTACACCGTAAATTTGCGAGTGTAAGTCTACGAATATCAATATGGCGAACGTCGCATCGCCGGCGGCTTAGTCCTACTAATTGTTAATTTTGGCAATGCAACACGCACGCAACCCGCAGTCAGTGTATTATGCTCGCAGAACGAACGCAGTTAATCTCTATCGAACTAGCCATATAATTAGTCAACGTTATTAGTACGAGTACAATTCGCGTACAATTTGGTTCGTCGGGTTGGTCCGTCAGATGGCGCTATCCACACAGAGTGTCTCAGTCGTCGCGTCATCCCAAGTCGATTCTGGGCAAACGTTCGTTTGATTTCCTTTCGGAGACCTCTGAGGCCAAAAATTGATAATTGATCGTAGAAAGTATTTACAGTAACACTACGAAAACAAATTTCTTCTTTGAATACTCAGATGTTTCTCAGATACTCAGATGTTTCTGTGAAGTGCTTGATTTTAGAGGAAAAATACCCGTTTATGTGAACAATTCAGGGCAAAAAAATCTGTCTGGATAGTTTATAAGACATTGATTGGTGTCTTTTTGCCGAATTGTCTGGGAAGAGATTTGTTTTCGTAGCAATAATGACGTCAGACTGAGTGGCACGTTGTTAAGACATCTGAAACTGGGTGACGAGGAGTTTGGTGGCTTTGGCGATGTCGTAGGCACACGAGCGGACCTGCTGCAAGCACCGGTCCATGTGGTCCGGGTCACTTGTGCACCTCTGCAATCCAGCACATTCCGCTTGCAAGCGTCCGGTGTTTCCGTTCAATTGTCTCAACGCCGTCCGGATATTCTCGTCAGCGGAATTCTGCGAATTGTGTGAGGAATTCATTTACATTGGTCAAGATAATGATCATTTGTCATGCATTCAGTAGGAGCATGGAAACGAGAAATTGAAATTTTTGTCTGGAAAATAAATGTGGACAACCTGTTTAATATGTTGTCTCATAGTATATTTTGGAAATGGACCGTAGAAAGATGCGAAGAAACAGCTTTTAGAAATTATAGTTTCGAAACTGTATTGCACAGACATAAAATTAGAATTTCCTGTTTGAAATGATTGTCTAATTATGAACCTGTGGAAAGATGGCAGTTAATTCGACAACAGCGACTCGAATTCGCTCCGCACATGGCACAAACGCTTCCCGGTGACTAGGATCCTGCATAGCCCTCGCTAATTCCTGAATGCGTTTAGTCACTTGCTCGGTTCTGCGGTCGACCTCCTCTCTCGACGGCAGAGCGTTGCTTTCCCACAAACTTTGGTTCTTCCCTGGTCGGCTTATACTTTCCGAGTCTCGTTTTGCCTGAAAAAGCAATCGAACTAAGTTAGTACAAAATTCTACCCAATTTCCCCCAAATTCTCCTAAAATTATTTAAATCATGAAAACCACATGTAACCATCTTAGATAATTAATTAATTTATTAATCTCGTTTTGTTAAATTAACTACATACACTTTTGATCATTACAGTATATCTTATCATAACATTATTATAATGCCAATTATAATACTGTTAAGACTCAATCCATTTTTTGAGCGAACTTTAACAAAATACTGAATCAGCAAGCCGTTCTGATGAAAAATATGGATTTTAGCCATTTTGGTTGCACCTCCCCTTAATTTCTAGTTTCTCCAAACTACCTGATTAATGTTAGCATTCCAAGTAGGCGGTTTCCTCAGTCCCTCTCGGGTCTCGTACATGGAAGCAGGGCGTTGGTTCGCCCGCGGCGCAGATTTCATATCAGAAATGGGCTCCTTTTCATAGTCTTGCTCCATAGACATGTGGCCGTTCATTACCTTCTCTGGCGAGGCGCTCGGCTTGCTCTGTACCTAAATTTAGCGAAAAAAATTCGTGTTTACAAAAATGTACAAAACAGCGACAATTTATGTTCCTTTTCCTCCCTTCCTTTTACATTCGAATAACCACCTGCAAAGCGCTCTTCAGCTCGCGATTTTCTTTCATCACTTGCTCCACTGTCGCCCGAAGAGTCTGGATTTCTCTTTGCAAATCTTTCACTGTGGTTTCAGAGAGAACCAGCTGCTGCTTCAACACCTCCACGACGCCTCTGACTGAAGGGTCCTGGGTGGCTAAAGTTATGGTCTTCTGCAAAAATGAACATTTCTTTATTATGCCTAATTATTCTTGTCAATAATTATATTACAAAGATATAAACAAAGAGAAAAGTACAGTAAACTTAAAATGAAGTATAGAAAATATAACTGTTTGTAAGTTAAGAAGACAATTAGAAATGTAGTTTATGAGAAATTTAAATTTAAATTAAATATTGACATTAACACATATTTAAAAGGATCACACGGCAATAATGACTTTTATTGCCATAGTTTTTTATAATAAGAAATAGACCAAAAACGAATTTTGTTAAAGAATTTAAAATTTGCCACTAAAAACATTGATACTTTATAATTATTGTTTAATTGTAAATTAATTTCTATTTGTTTTTATGAAATATTTTTTCAGGACATTGATTGGAAAATTTGAAAATGACGAAAGGGATTGGTTTGTGGACTTCGATTCCTAATAGTATAATTCTAAAACATAGCTAACAAGAATTTCGCCCATCAATAGTCGAGTGTATCAATTAACTCCTAGAAATTAAATGAGTCAATGCAACATGCTGTCGGATGTGGAAATTAATGGATACAGTCGAACTCAATGGATACACAGCATCGCAAGTGGAGCATTCCATGTGCAAACACCGATCCGTGCACTTGCCTAATAACACTGCCTACAGAAGAGCCACGAGCTAAGTCGATGGACAATGCCAATACGCTGTTTTCGCACCTTCAATTGCAACTCACAACGTAACAAACTTGTCTATTCAAGTTGCACTAGCAATTAATGGAAATTATAAAAATATACAAAAATCAAATAAAACTTTGCTTCCAAAAGTAGGCAGATTATCTTGCAGCGTGAAAAAAGATTCAGACGCGAAAGGGGAGATTTAGAAACTTATTTGCATATCAAACTAACTAATAGTACGAATTAAGATATACCAGAAAAATGGCTAAAAATGATTTAAAAAATGGTTTAAAGTTTTTCTTACATAAATGAATTTTTCGACAAAATTTAAAATCAAGGTTTTTTTAGAAAACGTTTAATTTTTAGTCATTTTCACTGGGATATCCCCTTAATTTGAAGAGAATATATGCAGACAAATTTAGTGTTAGTGTGTTCTGTTTCACTGATAACTAATTTCAGATATGATGAGAATGAACGAGGTATACCTCGTCTGGATTATCTCTCCGAATTTTTTTGTCCTTGCCATCGCCAATGAGGGTCCCATAATCATCGTCTGATGCCACACTGTCATACAATGGTTCGTCATCTGACATTTGTGAACCGTGTTTTCCCAATAGCTGTTGTCTACGTAGAATTGCCACCGATGGATCTGAAAAGAAATTTAAAATTAACATAAGAAATTTCCCCAAAAAAAGATAATTATATGTATTACCCTGATTCAACATAAATAATATTTTAAGAATTAATATTTTGCAACCGAAAGTCCACAGACAGTATACGAAATTACGTATAAAATATATGCTGAATCACTGTAAATTTGTACAATTGTTCTTCTGACAAAATAACAGTATTTTGGCATGTATTTTTAAACTTTTTTTTTTGAAACTTTACACGCAAATACATCAAAATCACAAGAAAGTGATTTATCCGCTGTTTCCTTAAAACCATATTTTATCTTAAAACTCTAAGTCCTTTGAACCAGGGTAATTCTAATAATCTTCATTTCCGACCTGGAGAAAATGTAGCATTGCTCAATTTGTGCCTTCGTCCCGCTTCAGTCAAAAGGTCCACGATAAGCGTCGCGAATTCCTTCGGAGTGAACCTTGCCAGCTTCTGTCTGCCCTGATTCCTCGTCGACGAGAGCTGCGGGTTCACTGGCAAAAATGGCACTGAACATTGTTCCGGCAGCAACGAATTGGCTAGCCAAACTGCATAAAAGATGTTATCAGTACCTCAAAACCAATACTCCCAAACATTTGCATCAATTGAACATTCAATGAAGAGCTGATAAACTACGTGCAATATTAAAAAAAAATTCCGCAATTGCTACAGTTAACTTGTATTACACTATCTTAGCATACTGCAGCCAAAGATCTGCGTCTTGAATGTTCAATGAACCCGAGCCAACCGACTAATGCAAATGTAACGATGAATGAACGTGAGATGACTGTCGAACACTGAAGTCTAGAGATATGAACAATCACCTTTCAGATCTCGTCCACACACGACTTACCCATCCTTGAGCAGAGCATTAAAAATTCATGCACATTAATAGGAAGTTGATTCAAGATACTTGTAGCGAACACAGTCTACCATGAATAACATTTAAATGGCAATGACAATGAGCAACTGTATGAACTTTAGATAGGCGTCAAGATTTGGACTATTGATAATGCTGATGCGACTATTTACTGTCTGACTAAGATTTGGCGGACTCATTGTTAGTAACGATGTCGCTGAATTATTTATGAGAGCTGTTTTGGCACATACTGGCATCGATTTCCCTCCGGTCGACCTCGTCGTAGACGTCCATCGCGAGTTCCTCCAAGAGATGGTTGGGTAACTGAAAAATGGTTGAGATGTAAAGTTTAGGGTGTCGATTGTTTTGGGTAACGTGGAGTGGAGAAATCGGGTTGGAAGGTGGTACCATTTGGAGCTTATTCCGGGCTTCGTATGTGAGCTCGCTGCGCTCCAAAGTGAGGCTCCATTCCGGAATAATTAGGTGTTCTCCTGCCTTGTGGTTCGGTTTGCGATTGCACAAAAAGTAGACGAGTCTGTCAGTCACCTCGTACATACACTCGATGAGTCTTTCGTGTAATTCAAAGTGTCTGGATAGTCTGCAAAATTTACTTTGTATTATATTGATGAATACAATTGAAAAATTACTGCTAATAAAATTCGTCAGTTGTCTTTTTGTAGGTGAAATAACATGATTTGTAATAAAAAATCATGTAAAAAGTGATTATTCAACTGGGTTTTCCATTAATCTACATAATTAGTAATTTCGTTATATTGATATCAAATTTTTTCTGATTATATTAATTTAGTCCATTAAATTGATCAGTTACTTTGCTATCTCAGCTGGAGTGTGTCCATTGGAATCTGTTAAACTTGGGTTACCGCCGTTGACTATCAGGAGTTCTAATTGCAGAGTTTGACCAGCTCGAGCAGCTACATGTAGAGGTGTCGTGCCTTTTTCCTGAGATAAAAATTCATTGATGTTGCAGTCTTTTTTTAAATGCATATTTTTAAATTATTTTAAATAATAAATATATCCCACTATATAAAAATAAATAAAATAATAATACAATTTTATTTAACGTCATTTTTCCTTTTTCGCAAAATATGGCGATTAGTTTCCCAATTGTTTCATAAAATTTTCCCACTTTTTTCCAATTTTTCTCAAATTGCTATATTTTTCCCCAAATTTAAATCTATTTTTCCCATTTTATCGAAATATTTCCAAAAGCTTAAAAAATTTGGCAAATTTTCCAATGTGCCCCTTTTTAAAATTTTCTAGTTTTTCAGCATTATTATTAATTTGTCCAGAATTTGTCCAGGGTCCAGTTTTAAGTGAATTTAATAGCTCAACTTCACCTAAATGTTTCCAAAATTTTGCTATTTTCTTCCCAAATTTTAACATTTATGTATTAGTCAGTTCAGTTCACCTTGTAAAAATAGTTTGGATTGGCGCCCTGAGCTAACAACCGCAACGACGTCTCTAAATTGCTGGTTCTCACGCTACTGTGCAATTGCCTACTTAAATCTTCCTCGCTGCATCCCTCTTCCTTGCTCGGTCGCAGTACAAAACTCAGTTGTTGGTGTTTTGTTCGAATAAAATCTGCTTTTACGGGACTAAAAATAAAAAATGTTTAATCAACAATTTGTTAATTGTACTTTATCAAACCAATTACCAATCTTCAAATTCATTTAAATTATTTATTCATTTGACTATGATTTTGGAAGAAACTGACACAAGTAACTTACAGCTTTTTGTGTGCTATTTACATTTTGTTACTTTTGCTAAATAATTTCAAAAAAATTTAATCATAAATAAACCAAATTTTTAATCCTATCTCATGAGATATGATTAAAATATTCTTTTAATTTCAGACAATTTTCAATCACTTTTAATAGAAGAGAAATATTTGTCTCAGAGATCATGTCAAATAATTTCTCATTCTATCAATGTCACAGAATAAAATTAAAAATAGAAAAATGAAAACTCCTCACTGTAAGGGATCTTTTGGTTGAGGTTTTCTGCGGCTAATTTTGGAATTGCTGGGGTCCAACAAAAAGTGCTCCCAAATACTGTTGGCTCCATTGTCATTCAACGTTTGTACCATCTGAAACCCGAAACAAGAGTTGCCATCATTATTGAAATTTCACTGATAAAAAAATGTCAATGAAAGCACAAGTGTGCAGATCTTACATTTAACATGTGTGGATTCCATACTCCTTTGTGAAGGCATTTGATTTGTGAAATATGGCGTCCCAGACTGCGATGAATGCTGCAGCATTCGTCGCACAATAAAATCGCTCGATTCACACTAGTCCAGCGTGGCTCTGCAATGTAAACATCAAACATTCATTGAATTCAATTATTCACACCACCGACAGATGTGTCATGCTTGAATGTATTATTTAGCAAACAACTAACTTATTCAGCAGACTCATTTGGGTTAATTAGTTGTTAATTATTAATTGTGCAAAATGAAGAATATTACTATCAGAATTATTGGATGTAATAAATGATTATTTACTTGTAAATTGTTTTTAGTGCAATTTTTAAGGAAAAATAAAATAAAAATAAAATTAATTTTACATAATTACCTGTATAATTAAAATGAATATCAACTTAGGTTACCCTTATTTTTATCTGATAGAATAAACTTCTATGTATGACAATTTGCAAATATTGCACTACTTTCTTTGAAACTGAAAATTAATACAAATGAATGTAAAAATTACTATCTGTTTATTTACTTTTCATGTTATTACAGCTATGACAAAATCATTACTGTATTTCCACAAAAATTAATTCCAATTCTCTCCAATCTCCCACTTAAAAAAGTTTCCTCCCAAATGACTCAGAAGAAACAAGAAAGTCTGACAAGCTCGCAACATTTTTTTTGTGATCTGACTCTCTCTAACGCTAGTAACAACATTACATTCTCGCAATCACAGATTACAGTCTTCACTCACAAGCCCCACCTCAAATCACAAAATCTAAACAAACAGCAAAACAATCCTATCTCTGAAAATTTCACACCAAACATCCAGTCGCCGCTCCTCTATTGTTTACATTTACAATACTTTCAGCTCATCTCATTGCTGTCATAGTGAATCCCAAACTGATCTGTCAATTGATGGAAAACATTTGCATATAGAATGTCAAGAAACCCGAAATTACTAATATTTAACTTTGACATTTATTTTGTGAATTACCCGCCGATACATTTAGGCTTTACAAATTGTGGCGATGACTAATTCACGTAACAACAATCGCGAGAGATAATCGGAGCACGCGACTGGACCCGTTTGAATGACAAAAAAGCACCCACCGAGAGTCCCGCAGTCGGCGCACACGTCGGTCGTTGCTCTCTGTTTACTCCGGGCCATTTTCACCATCACTTAGTCGAGGTCGCGCGACGCCGAGCGACTCACATCACGTCGTCGCGTCACGTCCCGCACCCGGATCGCTGCGCCGAAAAAAATCTAATATCCTAAATAAAAACACCCCGCTCGGGCGCCATTTTCGTTTATTAATAAGCCCGGCGTGGAGGCAGACACGCCAGCTGACGCCACGGGCGTTTCAAATGTGCCGCCAAAATTTGAATTGTCGTCATTTCAGGAGCGGCACATTTTTGGAGGAAATTTTTTTTATATTGTAAAATTTCTGTAATTGTTGATTTTCCAAAACTTTCATTTATTAGTAATTTTATTATTCTACACAATACATATAATTCATTTAATTTATGTTTGCTACGTTTAAATAAATTGATTTATTTAAAAAACTGAAGCGGCAATTTTTCTTGTGCCTATAGGAGCTAATTTGTTAATCCGTCCCTTTTCCTAATAACAACAGTTAGGAATGATTAGGGAATATGAAGCAGGAATAGCATTTCAAAATTTGTTAATATACAGAACTTTTATTTCAATGAATGTATTAGGAAGTTCCTAGTCTGGGATAGGAAACGTAATGAAAATTTGTGTTAAAAAATATTTATTTAACAATGAATTAGTAAACAAATTTTATAGAGTAATATAAATATTTATTTTCAGGGAAAAATAGTTTGTATAATTACAAGCTCAATCTATTCATGAGAATAAAATAGATATGAAGTGTTGTACAAAGTATTCAAGAACAATTGAAACTTTTGAAATATAATTTGAATAAAAGTATATTACAAAATGTTAGGAATTTACAAGTTACAGCCGTCAGTAATCCCTCAAGAAATTTTATATAATTTCCTTATTTTTCAAAACGTTCAATTTTAATAAAACGTTTACAATTTATGCGACTAGATTATTTACAATTGAAACAAATTATTTTCACAATTTAAAACTTCTCTTTGAAACTTTACTTTTATGTTTTATTCAGAAATTTATTTTTGAATAAAACAGAATATACATCTACAGCTGACATTTCGAAAAATGTTTAAGCTTATTGGTTTAAAATTATTTAAAATATGCGAATATCTGTAGATTAATAATATGATAATAATAGATCCTACTGATACATGTAAATAATCTGAGAAATAATTAAAACAAACTCCAATCAGTTCCGATATTCTCTCTCAAATTCTCTCAAGTAGCCATCACTCGATCAAATAAATAAGTATTTTACACAGCTTTCAAATTCAAACAATAATCGTGTCCCGGCAAATAAAATAATGCAAATAAAATAAAATCATTTCGAAAAAAATTCAATGCATCGGTGAATCCGTCAGCAGACTCTGGAGTTGCCTCATCGCCTTCCTCGACGTAACTACTCTAGGTGTATTCAATATACTCTTCGATCTCAAGAGCTTCCCCGTGTTCGGAGTATTAACCACCGAGCCACTCGCCTGGAGTATAGCCAATTCCCTCAACGACGTTCCCCCCAGCGTCTTCCGCATCCTGGTCTTCGGATAGACAATATTCAATTCATTTTCCATATTCAGAAAACTGTCTTCACTACTTCCGAACGCATTGTGGCAAACAGTTAGGCTATCCGGAACGGTAATCGCGTTCCTCAGATTTGAATCAGAAAGCGTTTTCTCCAGCTTATTAGCCAATCGCAAACTTCTTCGTTTCGGCGTCGTCGAACTTCCGCCTAAAGACCTCCGTTTCTGGTTCTTCGGAGTTACTTCCGATTCATCCTGCGCCTGGTTTTCCTTGTCTTCGCCACTAGAGGCGCGTCTGTCGTTCTTCCGCGCCACTTCCGGTTTCGGTAAAGAGGTCTCCACCGGCACTTCCTGTTCTTTCACCGAGTTTCGTAGCTCTAGTTTAAGTTCTCGAGAAGATTTCTTCACCTCCACTTCCGGTTCTTTGAAAGAGGACCGTAACTCCAGTTCCGGTTCTCGAGAACATTTCTGTTGCTTCACTTCCGGTTCCTGGAAAGAAGTCTGGACCTCTTGGGACACTTTGACTGGTTCATTTGCTTCCACCGGAGAGGATTGCAGCAAATCTTTTACGATATTCAGAGCTTTTTCCAGGAAGCTTTGCAGCGAGACTAGTTTGTCTTGAGGGATGTTGATCGGGGGATCGGTAACTTGTTGTGGCTGCGGGTCTTTTGGTTTCGCTTCCTTTTGAATTGGGGTCTTTGGGGGTTGAGGTGTTTTGAACGGTGCGATTGTGGTCCTGCGGAAGACGCTGGGTCGACTGTGTTGGGATTGTGGAATTCTGGGCTGGTCTTTTTTTATTTGAGATTTTACGGTGGTTAGGGTGCTTTTTGGCGCGAGGCTTTGTCTGGGGGTCGAAAGCAATAGTTTTGTAACGGTTGACTGACGTTTGCTGGTTGAGGCAACAGGTACCACTTTCTTGGTTGTTGTTGGTGGTTCGTCCAAATCGAGTTTCCTTTTGCAGGACTTCTTGGTGTCTGATTTCAGCCCCATCGTCGCTGAAAAAAGAAGAAGTTTTCTAATATTTTCTTTATTTGCTATACAGTGAAATATATCATACGCGCTGAATTTGCATAGTGACTTATAAATATGAAAAGAAGAAAAGGAGACATAAGAAAATAGATTAAAAGAATATGTAAAATGAAGTATGTGAAGTGAAAGTCTTTTAGTTGATTTTTTGTTTTTTAATTGGATTCTTATTTATATGGATTTGTGTAATATCATTTTAATATTAAGAAATCATGAATTTATTTTGTACGTACTTCTTCGAAGTTGCTTATCCTCTTGTTCGTCCAATTTTTCTAAAACCTTGATCGGGATTGGTCCGTGGATTTTAACTGGAAAAGTACTCGCTTCAGACTGTCTTGTCTTTGGCTGAGATTTTTCTGCAGTACTTTGCTTTCTGCAGGAAAATGCAGGTTTCTTCTTTCCCTATAAAAATATTTTATGAATATTTAAATATTGTAATTAATTAATTAATGTATACAGCAATGCATAAAATATTACCGATGTAAGGGGCATTTTCCTTGACTTGCGTTCTGAAAAAATAGTGTTTACATATTTTTAATTGAACTTTTGAAGGGAAAATATTGTATATGACACAGGGGAATTTCGATTTCTAATATTCGTGCTAATCTTCTTCTTCTTCTTTATTTATTGACTCCAAACCGTTTGGTCTATACGGCCCAGGAAAATATTCGTGCTAATGTTTGTGCTAATATTCACAAGCAAAGTCCCTAACTCCGTTGCAGCAGACTTTCCACTTGCCCTTAACGAGATGAAGCACGTTGATTATTCTCAGAGAAGGACGATTTTTCATTTTCATTGAAAGTAAATTTTTTTCATTTCTGCCCGCTGCGTGAAGAAATGCAGGCGGAAAGTGAAAAATAGTCCTGCCCTGAGAATAATTGACATGCTTAGACAAGTTTCAGCAATTCTCTACATACTTGTTGTGACCGGAAGTTAATTGGAAGTAACCGGAAGTCAACCGGAAGTCGAACGAAAATGACCGGAAGTTAACTAGAAGTGACCGGAAGCTGCCCAAAACCGGAAGTCAACCGAAATTGACCGGAAGTGATAGGAAGTTGACCGAAAATGACCGGAAGTGATCGGAAGTCGACCGAAAATGACCGAAAGTACCAACCGAAAATGATCGGAAGTGACCGGAAGTCAAGTGATAAACAATTGTGATAAACAATCGTTGTAAACATACAAAAACATACAGAAATATGCTTTGTGTAAAGTTATTGTTGGTTCATTAAAAAATTATTGTTTGTTCTTTATTTTATTATAAGAGACACCAGCTCCGTAGCGGCAGACTTTCGACATGGCTTTAAAAAGATAATTGTTCATACGCACCTCTTTTCTCTTCATCCTCCGACATTTTTTCTAATATCTTTAATGGAATCGGTTCATAGCATTGTTCCCCAGTAGATTGACCTGGTGTGTTTGGCAGCAGTTTTTCTGGAGTATCTTTGATTTTGAAGGGTAATATACATTCCTTTTTGCCCTATAAGAATAGTTTTATTAATGTTAAAACATCATTTGTGTTTCTGTTATTTTTTAATTAAATTAGGGTAATGTACAAAATATTACCGATGTCGGGGTTTTTGTTGCACTCTTGTTCATCGAGGGCCATATCGACTTACGTGCTGAAAAAAGGAAGTGTTTACCATTCTTTACTTAATCTTAATTACAATATCTTGACGCTTGCAACGAAAAACCGGACAATTCAAATTATTGATGAAAAACCGGACAATTCAGATTTATGGTGAAAAACCGGACAATTCAAATTATTGGTGTAAAACCGGACAATTCTAATTATTGGTGAAAAACCGGACATTTCAAATTATGCGTGAAAAACCGGACAAAACATAATAAAATATATCTGATTGTAACTAAATTTTATTATTTCATGAGCAAACTACACAGAAAGAAAAATCAAGGAATGAAGCCTTGAGTGCCAGTCAGTCTTTGGCGGTTTCTTCGGGTCTTTGGGAGTTTTTGGCGGTGTTTGGGGTCTTCAGGGATATCTGTTAAGGTGACGTCGAAAATCTGCTGCAACGGAGTTAGTGTCTATTCTGTACTCAGGGGAGAATGTATTGAAGATTTGAAACATAACTTTCAACAAAGAATTTCAGTGTATTTTGGAAACTACGATTTTTGCCACATCGAAAACTAGTTTACTTTTTGTGGTTTCAGATAAATATAATCGATAGATTTTTTCTGATATGAACGTGTAAAAGAAGTGAACAAATTTCGCTACGATCGTTGAATTTGAGATAAATTGTTCATTTGGTATGTTAAGAAATCTGTAATGTCGGTAAAAACGCGTTCGGTACGACCTTAAGGCCAAGTCGAAAGTCTGCTGCAACGGAGTTACGGACTTTGCTTGTGAAAAAAATCATTTGTTGATATTTTTTTTAAATGCTGACCAGAGCGAGATTCTGTCCTTATGGCTAAAAACATTCTGTGAGAATGTTTTTAGCCATAAGGTAACATTTTGTAACAAGCCGTTTGGAAGAATAGTGAGGTCTACGAATTTTTCCACCTCGAAAACTAGAAATCACTATTTTTCTACAATTAAATACGATTGAAGTTTATTTTGCGGTCAAAGTGCGATTAAAGACACGACCTTAACTATACATACCCCATTTTTAGCAACTTTTTTCCATAAACTTCATTTTGATTTCCACGTTTCATTTCAATTTTTCAATATTACATATCAATTAAAACTATTTAAGTAACTATAAAAAAGCATAATTTTTTTTCCTTTTTACATACCCCCTCATTTTTATAAATAAATATTTTTTGATTTCTGCAATCCATTTTTTTCTTTTAATATTGGATACATCAATTTTAAAATAACTTGACATTTTTTTCTGTTTCATATAAATTCTTTTTCTGTTTCATATTTTCAATGATTAACTATTAAATTTGATTACCTATAAAATATTTTCACAATTCCCCACATTTTTATCAATATAGTAGATATAAAGGTATTAACAAAACAGAACTGCAACTTTCTTTCTTATTCTTTATTTCATATTTCATACATTTTCGTTTTTTTAATTAAAATAAAAAAACCTAAAATAAATCGAAAAATAGTTATCAAATATTTGTATATTCGATGAACTATAGACACACCCTTTTTCATAATCCCTTTATTAAATATAAACTTGATTTTGATTTCTACATTCTATTTAAATTTCAATATTTAATGTCACAAATGATGTAAATTTAAAACTATTCAATTAACCATAATACGCATCCCTTTTTACATACCCACTCATATTTATAAATAAATATTTTTTGATTTCTGCAATCCATTTTTTATTTCAATATTAGATACATCAATTTAAAATAGCTTAAAACTTTTTTTCTGTTTCATATAAATAACACATATATAATATAAATAATAGAATACAAATAAATACATGTACATTTATTTTCAACGACTGTTTTTTTCGATTTATTCATACAAAATGTCAAAATGATGAAGTCAGTCAGACGTGGAAAGTGCTGCCCCCAAACTCCGAACGGACATCAGCCGAAACCCACGATCCATTTGAATTATGAGACGAAACAAAAATATAATGTTTTAGAAAATGAAAAAAAATGATTACGCCGTAACCATACATAATCATTGGACATATTTATATTCGTTAGACAGGGCGAGTTATTATGATTAAGAGAAAATTACCGTCCAGTACAAATTGGCAGCGAATAGCGTAAAATTTGAGATT
>JABFPB010003522.1:0-16883 GCA_022817645.1 Ceratoteleas bidentatus
CAAGTAATTGGGGGGAGGGATAGGTGGGCTATCTAGAAGGGAGGGGGGGGGAGGAGTATTTAATCGAAATTTTAGGAGATTGGGTCTGAGAAAGGGTGGGGCGAGTGTTTTTGGAATCGATTGAGGAGCACTTGAGTCGGGTGGATTTCATCTTGATACGAGGGAACGTGGGTTGGATGGACGATTTGGAGGGGCTGATTCTATTAGATGGAAGGAAAATTGGTTCTGGCAGGGAGGTTGTGGTGAGTTCAAATTTTCGATTTGAGGGTGGCGAGGGTTGCGAGGGTTCGGGTTGATCCGAGTTGGAGTGTTAGTGGTTGTTAGGTTGATAGTTAGTTTAGTTCGGTTTGAAGGAAGTAAGAAGGAAGGGAGGTTGGCAGGTGATGGTGTTGTTGGCTTGAAAGATTTTTAGGAGGAGTAGATGGTGTCTAAATTGGAGCGACCTGATGCCCTGAGATTTAATGATTTCGATTTAACATTTATGTGACAATTATTTGTATTACATTTCCTTTATAATGGAGGAATAACAGGCTATCACTGATCGCTACATGAATGCTTGTTGTGTAATTAAATTATAATAATTTTGCTGGAGTGCAATCGAGTTAGGCCCGATCTAGGTCGCTAATTACGTCATCTGTTTAGTAACCTTATATGACATGACATAATTTAAACCTAATCAGTCAATCGAAAAGGAGTGGTTTATCGGACAAATTTGTTAATGCAGATTGATAGGACTCGAATTGCGAAACTGGCGAATGCGTTTTTTCGGTAAACAATTACATCCATTTACTGATATTAATTGAATCGTTTCTATGTAAAAACGAGATCGGAATTACTCGACATATCATATTTCAATCAATACTGGAAAATATTTATTTTCAACTTGCACGTCAAACAAAAACGAGAAACATTCGATGATTCACTCGTTCACTCTAATGTGTATTAATTGGGAAAATCAGAAATAGCAGCATAGAATTTTAACTGATGAGATCTAGTACCATTAATTTAATTAATTACTTTAATTAATTATATTCAGTCTAGTTCATTAATTAACCAATTAGTTTAATCGATTGCCAAATAGTCCGCCATTTTTCCCGATACCGAACAAGCCACTTCCACCTCCACAATTTGTCACTACCAAAAGTAAACCAAAAGTAAATTCAAAAGTGATTTTACACATGTGATCCATTATTATCATAATTATTTGAAAAAATCTTACACACAATACGTACAAGATTACATCTTAATACTATTTTTCCTAAAAAGTGTTTTAATTCAAAATTACTCTTCATTCAGCACTAATCCCCTCGAATCACCAAATCTAAGCACGTTCTTTCACAATGTCCGTTCGAACTGCAAACATTTTTCGCCGTCCACCAAAAATCGCGTCGGAAACGTTAATCGCGTTCGAAATTGGCTTAGCATTGACAAATAGTAATCTCCAAATCGAACAATGAACGCCCGCTCCTCTAATCCGATTATCGAAAATGAACTCGAGTGGACTAAGGACAATCGCGGTCGAAGTCGGTTACATTTCGACCGAGCGGGGCGCTTGTCAATGGAATTACTTTGACGCATTTCGTCCTCCGGTTGTCCCCGCATCCCGCGCAATTTCGTGGAAGAACGCGGCCGGTACGCTAATTCGTCCTCTGCTTACCAATTAGACGCCGAGATGGTGTCGCGTTACGACGCGCATCTCGTACGTAATCTCGTGCGTGAGGCGGCTCGTTACGCGCCGTTACGCGACTTTGTGTAATTAGCAGGGCTTTACTATGGCCATGTAAAAACTAGTAAAAATTAAACATATATGACCCAGATATGAAAATGAAAAAATCGGCCATATATGATACACATACGGGCCATATATGTTTTGTCACTTATTTATTTGTGTTATTCTCAAATATGGTTTCAGTATATCCATATCTGATATTTTCAGAAATCTTACTTTTTAATTTTCTGAAAACATAAAACTTATCATATATAGAAATACTAAAACCATATATGAGAATATAAGGCATATATGGAAATAAATGATAAAGCATATATGAGCCATGTGTTTTCGTATGTTTTATATATGGCCTTATATGGCATTATATTTCCAACCTTTTCATACATCGCCATATATGCTTTTGTGATTTTCATGTATGGACCACATGTTTCATTTTTACTAGGGGAATTTCTAGGCAGGTTGATCCTTTATGTGCGAACTTGAGCTGGGAAGTGAGGAAGATTGAAATGGACTTCCGACGGGGCTATCGATAGGCCGCGCCGATGACTGCCAGCTGACGTTAATTGGATTCTTTTGCGCCGTGTTCACGCTCCGACTGACCACTCTTTTCTTCAGACGCGTTTTCGTGACTCGGCGGAATCCTCCCTGGAGAATTTTTCGATGATTCGCTTTTCACGATTGCTCCTCACTTTCCTTCTTTTGCGATAATCAACATTACGTGACGAGGAAAATATGGATAGAAGTTCATCGAGTGTGAAGGTCTAAAACTTTTAAGGAAATATCGTCGGAAGATGAAAATGAGGTTGAAGCATTTTGGGAACTGAGATTTCTGATGGTGCAACGAGAGTTGGTTAATGAAAGGAATAAACTGTCGAATCATCGTTGTTTACGACTTACTTAGAATTACTACCGAAAGTATCTGGGATGAACGCCAAAATTCGGGTATTCTTTATGACTAGAAGGATTCTTTTGATTTGCGAACTGCGAAATTCCGAAAAGAGCTAACAAGGCCATATTTTTCCTTTTTTGTCCAACGGCCAAAAAGTGTCGGTTGAAAAGAAATATCGTACGTCGGCTCAACGGCGGAGATCAAAACAATACACTTCTGATTCAAAGTCGCAAACGGCTGCGTTGGATTCAAAATTGCTCGGCGGCGCTGGAAATTCGGACCGTGCAAAAATTGGCGGTCGCGCGACCGAAAGAATAAAACGTCGATTCCAGCGCTTTAACATTTAGGACACAAAACACCCGTCAAATCACTGCGCCACGCGTTTTTCCTTCCAACTGTGTCATTTGTATGTATTTGATTTTTGCCACCGTTTGATTTTTGCCACTTTTTTTATTTGTTTGGTTCGGTTTACAGATGTTCGGAGTGAAGCGACGGGAGGCAAGGCGCCCGAGATAATTGCAAGCTGTAACGGAATTCGATGTAATTACGCGCGATGCTCGGGCTCTCATTTGCAAAATTACACGACCCAGGGAAAACATTGGAATCGGTAATGTTCGCGTGCTACAGTAATAATTTCTCGGACTGATTCGAAGGTTTAGTTTTTCCTTTCCGTTTTTTATCGTCTCCCTTTGAAATCTGAGCGATTGGAAATAGTACAGAATTATTCCTCGCGGGAAATACTGTCTTTGTAATCATAGACATTTTTTTGTTGAGATGTTCTTGGTCAGCGCAGTAAATGAAGCAAATACGTGAAATGGAATTATATTCTTTTGGTCAATTCGTTTGAAGTGAAAGGCATTCATGTATCAATTTGATTCGGTATTATTATTTTATTCTGATGCAATTTATCGTACTTAATCAAAAGTCAATATAAACTTTTTTCTGGAAATCAGTTAAAGTTTATGTATGGAGATTATAATTGATTTCTGAAATGAAATTATATTATATTAAGTCTTCGTAATTTGTTCCTTGTTTATTGCTATTGATTTAATTATTTTTTTTTACTTAACAGTTAATCAATGTTGATGTTCAATTATTTAAATGCACAGAGAATCGTTGTCTTAATGTTGTATGCATCATAATTTAATTAAAAACACGATGTTTCAACAGCCGGTAATAATCAGAGAATACCCTTGCAGAAATAAAATCTCTCAAAATGCTCTGAAAAAATCGAAATCGGTTTTTTCTTCCGAAAAGTCTAGAAGAGTGACTTGATGTTGATGGGTAGACTTTTCGGAAGAAAAAACCGATTTCGATTTTTTTTCAGAGCATTTTCAGAGATTTTATTTCTGCAAGGGCACTGTTCAGATTTTCAAGACTTTCATTCTCCTCTCCATTGAAATCATCCCCAGATACACATCTACTTTTAATACCACCGCCTCAAGACCGATTTCCCTAAAGTCGTCAAAAAAATTCGGCCGCCCAGTTTTGGCCCGCGGCGCAATCGATCGGTTCGGCTGTTGCGCGACGTGATTCGCCGATGCGGCTTTTTTTGCGCGACGTCGAGCGCACCGCTCGACGGGCCAATCGGGGCGCCGAGCTGCGCATTTTTCGGGGGCCGCGAGACGTCAAACGCAGCGCGTTTGTCCCGTTCGACTGTCAGCTCACGTGACACAGCCTGTCTTATCGGGATTCGGCGGCCAGGCGCGCAATCGATGCGCCGATCGATCGTTCCGCGACTCGAAATTATGTAATTTCGAGGCTGCGAGGCGTAGCGCTCAATGCCGGCTGGAATCGAGCGTTGCGCCGCGACGGCTGTATTTGAATGCAATTTATGCGATGCTTAACAATGTGTTGCGTCTATCCGCGAAAGCGACGCTATTTCGGCGGCATAAAGGGCGCCAGGCATTTCGCAGCCGGATGCGAGAATCTTTATGGTTGACGCGCTCGTTTGTTCCGATTATTATTCGAGACATTTGAGGGATAGAAATGCGCGATTGCGCGCCGCAGGATTGCCGAAATTAAGAATGATTTTGCGGCGCGCGATTAATTGAGAAGGATTGCCGGATCGCGGAATAAAAACTGGGCCAAATTTTGCGGGAGAATGGACGGTGAAAGGAAGATGCAATTTTTCGACAGCGGAATTTCGTTGCGGATTATTATAACGTTTCGATTGATTCGATTACACGAAAGAGAAAAGTAAGAGGTTTTTGAGCAGCTGAAATATGGTTCTTGACGGTGAAAAATGAATTCGGACGTTTTTATGTCATCGATCAAATGTTGGATATAAGAACTGGAAAGGCTTTACTGGTTGCAGTTTTTGTTTCGAATTTTTTCAATTTTGTTGCGAAAAGTGACATTAAAACCGGTTTGCAAAAGTTTTCGAACAAAAAGTTCAGTTAACGATCAAAAAAGTTCAGATAACGTTGTTGTAAACGAAAAGCCTCATTGAAAAATTCATTGCGTCACTGCGTTTGAGAGTCAGTTGACTCTGAAAGTCAACTGACTTTGTTGATGAGGCGAGCGTTATGTGGGAAAAAATATACGACGTTAAAGACACAAATTTTACAACACGGTTTGTACACGAAATATATGACTGGCAAACTGACAGACCGAGGCAGGACAGCGAGCGTTGTCCGACTTGTTATTCATGCGTTTTCCTGACGTGCAAATGGAATGTCAAAAATATAACCGTTGTAATTGGGACCCAGATACGAAAGCGCTCGCGGAACTTTCGTTGCGACGCCGTATTGGCATACTAATATTACTACACGTATCGCGAAACGAATTCCATCGTCGTGTTATTCACATTACTGATCTACTTTGCCAAATTTGGAAGTTTTAACCCCATATCTCAAATTTTACTTATATGGCAGGGTGAGGCATAATTTTTAGAGGAAATGTCTTATCTTTGAATGTACACGGAAAAAAAGTATAAGAAAATGTGACTGTATGTAACCTCTGAGAAGATTTAAATAAAAAATGTAAACAAGTAACAAATTTATGCTACCTTTTCATATATATGTTACAGCTATTCTCATTTTTATAAAAAATTTTTATATACTACATTTAAACTTTCTTTTGACTTTTCTACACTTTATTAGAAAATGTAATATACTTTTTTCTCCGTGTATTGCTGACTTAGAGCAAGACTACAAGAAAACCTATATTCAAAAGGTATTTTTGTTAAATGTTTTAGTGCTTTACTTCTCATTTGCTTCATCTGAAATATTATTGAATTCTCTAAAAGATTTAAAGAAGGATTTTGCGATATAAAATTGTTTGAGAAAGTTGTAACTACGTTTAATGCACAAAATGTTTTTAATGTTTTTATACGATTGTATTTCCTGAAACACAACTGAATTTAAAGTAATTCGTAGAAAATTTGCGTACAGAAGGATCTTTAAGTGAAAGAAAACAGACAAGCTGTGATAATAGCATTTAAAGTTTCTTAACTTTTTTTACAACTCGTAAAATGACAATGACAAATAACACGTCACAGTAATGATATTTTTATTTCTTTTCTCTCCTAAAATAAGATAAAGCAGCTAATGTACGAAGTTCAAATGAATGTTTCAAGATTTATACCAGCAAATCATGCTCTACTCTACTTTCTATTAATAATAATAATAATAATGATCCATTTGCAATTTTACGTTTCAATAAATTATACGAAGTTATTGATATTAAATTTCTCGGTCGATTTACCATGTGTAGCGCAAATTAGACATTCAAAAACGGCTATCGCATGGAGTCCCGTAAAAGATTTAATTAATCAATTTCCGGTGCATTCGCGCGCAGACGTCGCACGGAATTCGTTCGAATTTGTTTCCCCGTACCAAGATCAAAGTCCACGCCAAATGAATTAAACATCATATCGGCCGCTTCTTACGGCAAATCGTCGCACTCAAATGTACATTCGAGGCGTTCGAACGGGCTTTAATGAAATCCTTCGCCTGCCACTCGAATCCCCGGCCCGACCCTTTCTAATGAAATCCCAAATACACGCGCGTTTTTTCTTGACATACGACACACCATTTCCGCAGCGTTTCCCAATTTTAACGATTCGTTAAATGGTCGTAACGATTCATCCTCTATTACGCTACGTAAAATATTCCTTGTGTAAAATGCGTAAAGAGAGCATGCGGTTTCTTCCATTACTTTTGGTTCTTCCCTTCCATAACAACATTTATGACATAAAAAAGTGTCTAACATCAAAAAAATGTTAGGGTATCGTATAGACAAATTTGTACAAACAAAATTTATACAAAAATGTATACAAAATGTATACAAAATGTTTACAATGTGACTCAATTGTTACATGTAATATTCTATTTTATATTGTAGAATTGCAATTTAGAAATAACATTTTTCTTGCAACACCAACACTCAGTATTATGATTTATTTACAACAGCAAATTGCAAAATCCGATTGAGAAAAATGGGTGCAATCCAGGCGAATGATTGCCCGTGGACCGGTAGACTTGATTTCTGATTGATACAAATGTTGCTCGTCGCGTTTTTACATGGCTAAGCAAATCCCCTTCGCAAGCGGCTGCGACGCTCGTCGGCTATGCGAATGAACTGCGAACTCTCAGCGAGGATAATATTACGGCCGTCGTGTCACTCGTCGACGGGATCCTTGGGGGGCAATCTGTAGACAAAGTATCCCAAATACTTACAATCTTGATACTTTGTTTTCCTTGGCTCTCCCAGTTTCCCCGGACTTTGTCTTACGTCTGCGAGTTAACGTAGCGTGAGACGACGCCAGGAGATGGAGAGGGGGAGGGGGTTGTGAGTTTTCGCGCTCGCGGCCGTGGCGAGTTTCAGAGCGAGCGCTCGTAACGAGATTCAAAAAGCGACGTCGAAAAAAGGGAAAGACGAGAGAAAGGGCGAACAAAAGAAAGAGCCGCAATGTTTAATCTTTGGCCTCAGAGCGGCGAACTTTCGCGCGCGATTGCGACGCTAATTCGCGCAGACGGGTATGTGGATTGAAGGGTAAATTGGAATTGAGACGCATGCGAGGCAGTGAAATTAAAACGACGCTTTCTCTGGACTTTGTTTTCTCGCAAAGTTGGACTATTGTTTTTCCCATAACCTGTACAGTGTGGACATTTCTGGAAACAATTCACATTTGGGGAAATAATCGAGTTGCTGGAAGAAGAACTACTGTAAAAAAAGGTCTACAGATTTTACACAATTTTAATTTGCACTATGCACTCTATGAGTAAAATTTACTCAAAATTGAGTAAAATTTACTAAAAATTGAGTAAAATTTACTAAAAATTGATTAAATTTTACTCATAGTGTGCATAGTGCAAACTCAAATTATGTAAAATCTGAAGACCTTTTCTTACAGTGTATTGTTTTAGAGATTATACAATTTTTAGGTTATAACAACACATGACCATAAATCTCCATGTTTTAAAAAAGGGACCGTCTGTTTGGTGGACTTTGACTCCTAACAGCGACAATTAATCAAATTTGTCACTGTCTAATAATTTAATAATTTTTATTATTCGTTCCGCCCGATTCATCGACCGCGCTTTCCCGTCGGCATCCATTTTTCATGACTCCCGCCAGACAGGGAAAAATGGTCCGAACCGTGAACCGCGCGAATCACGTGTCATTTTTGCAAGTCCGAATTAGTTCCATCAGAGGCCGAACGATATAAACCCGGCATCGGTCCCTGCGCAGTCGTAAATTCTCGCCGCTCATTACAACTGTCACCATCATTAAAACAAAAAACCCCATCACCATATCTCCCGTTAACCCCGTAAAAACGCGCTCGCCATAACTCAGCCGCCATAACTCGTTACACCTGCGGGAATACGCGGCCGCTCGGACGGAAAAATGAGTTAATTATAAATTCGTATCGGCGCGAAAGCCGGCGCCATCTAATGAAGCGGCCGCGTTTTTTTCGTTTCCGCGCCGTCTGCGCGTTGCTGCTATCGGAAACTGTATCGAGTTACGGGATTGCAAATGCGACGCCGTCACGGGATGAACAAACGCGAGCGTCACAATTATACCATCTTTTGATGGTAATAACGACGGCGTTACTTATGCCGGCGCGAAGTTGCGCGACTGCATTTTCGTCGCGAATAAAGTCACGACATTTACATATATTAATAAGCCCGATATAGCTCTTTTCAGTTATTTAAGTTGTCACAGTCATTAGGGATTTTGCGGAAGTATCGTGAAAGGAGAAAAACGTACACTGTTAAAAATCTCAGAAGTGAAGTGTGAAAAGTTTTGGTTTTAAATTGAAAAATCAATTCGTTTTGGAATTAATATTTAAAGGTTAGAATATAGAGATTAGAATTCTTTTTACTAAAATTAAGGTTTGTTGTATCTTCATATGTATAAAAAATCGCCGTAAGTTTTTTTCTCAAATGTGATGACTTATAAGAAATAAAAATTAAGAACCAAGATATTTCAATTATTAGAAAAATCAAGGGATTTCAGATTTCTTCTGTGTGAATATTTTTGGTGCTGATTTTTCTGGACAACAATTTGGAGTGAAAATTTCACACTTCACCACTTTTTAACACCTATTTTTAACAGTGTATTAACAGTGTATATACAATTATAGTTCAGGTTAGAGCAAAATGTAGATGGAGATGGACTAACTGGGGAATAGAGTGAGTCTAAGTGAAGAAGTTTGCTCGACTTGATTCGGCTTTCTAAACACTTAGTCGGATTCGACTGAATGTACAACCACGGCGAGTGAAAACGGCACGAAATGAAATTAAGTTGAAGCAATGAATGTCGGCAAATCAATATTTTTCAAGTTATTGTACGCAGGAAGTTAGCAGTTTGGGGATCCTTTTTTCCCCGCTTTCTTTCGATACTCCGGGGAATAAAAGTAGGTGCACGTTAAAGTTTAACGACGGGGAGTGGCGTAAAATAAATGATGAAGTCGGTCGAGAAGTCAAAGCCGGTTGCAAACGTTGAACAAACAAATATGGAGGGCAAGAGGCATTCTTTGGAAGTTGCTAATAATGTTGCCCAACGCTACAACAGCTATAACTTTATGAATGCTATATTGTTTATGTTTATCGGCGAACAACGCTCGATGGATTGGTTACAAAACCGTTGCCGAAATGAGGACAACAAATGCCGCAAACGAAACTCTTTCGCGCAACTGTTTCAACTATTTTGCGGAAACAACATTTTTCGTTGCGGAAATACGGCGAGCAATGCTTTCATTATTGCCAAAAATAAAAAAAGGTAAGTTACCAAACTGTACGCTACAAACGGGAACCAACTTCGTGTTGGAAGTAGTTTGGATAAACAAGTTTAACTGAATTTTCAACTAGCTAAGCAATATCGTAATAAAAATTGAAGAAAGTTGGTAAAAAATTACTGAAGAAGGCGGTGCTGATTAAGCATACTGATATAAACGGTTAAAAACTATAGAAATAAGCAGATTCTGCCGTATCCGTAATTCTCATTGGTAGACATTTAGTTAGTAAAGAGTTTTATACTCTATACTAACTAAAACTATTCCAAAAATTTCGTGAAAACAGTTCGTTGCATGCGAAATTCCATCCCTATAAAAGTATCTGTGCAAAGAATTCCTCGTCGCATTTTTTAGTCAAACATTAACTCTATTGGATAAAAGGCCCGTGGAGCGCTCAAGGGCGAGCAACAATGATTCGCCAAGGCGATCGAACGGCTGATTTATCGTGCAAGCAGTCTGGCTGCATTAAAACCACACAAGCCAAATATTAATCGAAGTCGCCTGGCTCTGCGGATTCTGTACACAGGGCCGCGGTGTGGACGTAAGTGCGGCGTTTCGTAGTTTCGCAACTGGGTCAATATGGAGGTACATCGGGATCACGTAATTTCCCGGCCTCGAATCGGAATTCGGCATTACACTGCCGGAGATAGTCTCACGCTTGGCCGACCGAGCGTCGATTGTTACCACTGACTAATGACACAGACTCATTTAAAAACTAAGCCGACTTTCGCCCGGAAGCGGACTCAGCGACATTTTCGTCTCGTCATAATTCTCCGCTGTCTTTGACGAAGCGCTACAAGATGTTCCTCGTCGCAAAAAGCTGTCGCGCATTTTTTCTCGCCGACGCGTTCTCGCTCAGTTCCGGCGCGCTCGTTCCCCGTTGATATTAGCGAACATAAATAACGCGGAAACAAATAAGTGCGCGACACACAATAATATCGCGACGGTCCGCAAATGGCACGCTTCCAAGTGTTGGCGATAAAAACGGCTCGGCTCATTTTTCCGCACGTTTGACTCTGCAATTAAAAAAGGATGTCGCAAACCGAATAAATTATTGGAACACGCAGTGCGATCGGGCGGTGGAACGATTTCGGGTTCATTCCGAGCCGAAATACCGATTTGCCCGTGCGCGCCGACGACAACTCGGAATTCCGCGCGATTTCGTCGGCGGCCGACCGAAGGTTGACCCACACTACTGCAAAGTGATTTATGCCCGCGCCACCCGAATTGATCCCTTCTGGCCGAATTGGAAAGTTATGCAATAAATTTCGTTCGAGATTGGTGTTATGGAAGTCAATGCGCGGCGCCGTAAAAAGGACGAAAGATTTGGCGGAATAGTTGGCGCGGCTCACGTTCGCCGGCGCAACTGCTCCGAATTCCACGGGCATGAATTAACGGACGATCCGGCGACTTTCGTTACACCGCATTTCAAGGATTTGCAACTGTTCGTGCGCCGATTTCACGGACTAGTAATTCGACGCTAATCAAAATTGTTCGCTGATGAATTTGCATCGGGGAATATGTTGACAAAAACATTGCATGTAAGTCGGTTTTGTTTTAGTATGAGTTTAATGCGAAAAAGAAACAGTGCGAGCGTTTGCTGACTGTTGGAGATTAATAGTGAATGAGCTGCGAACATTTGGAAAAACTCGTTTTATTCATTGAATAGCTCGAGTTAAGTGAAGCTAAAAAATCTGAATTTTGAACAAGGTACCGATGGATTTCGGGCGAAGTATTCGTAGAGTTCAAACAACTCCTTGAATTGTGTAGTGAATGTAAGGAATATCAAATCCAGTGGAAACGGTTAAAGATAAAGTTCTACTTCGAGCATATTGTGTAACTATGTAATGTTCACATCACGTCGTTCTAAAGTAAATGTTTTTCCATACTATCGAGTACATTTTTGAACGTAAGTCTGTGATTTGCTACAGCTTTTCTACCTAAACTAAATCGTGTACACTGTAAAAAAAGAAGTTGAATTTTAAACCAGGTTTTCAAGCTTATATGCTTGATATTAGAACTTTGAATAAAACATTCCAGTGTATATGCTTTAATATTCAAGTTGAACTTTAATTTTAAACTCACACTTCAAATCTGTGGCATTCTAACCTAAAAACGCTATAAAACATGATGTCATTTTAAGTTCCATATTACATTGGATTATGAGTTTTATGCAAATGAGTGTTTAGTATTTAAGAAATGTTATTTAAAAAAAATATTGTCAATATTCAGTATGCTTCAAGTGTATAATTCAATTTCTGAGGTGAAATCAGTATTAAAACAATCAGTTGAATATGTTTTGAAATGTTTCAGATGAGTTTTGAAGTATCATCTCATATTACAACGGATTAATTTACAATTTTATTGAAGCCGGGTTGAAATTTCAAAATTATTAAAAGCGAGTTTCGGATTTTTTCTACCAAATATTGGTTATTCAGCAATACCTAACGAGTTCGTTAGTTGGACAAAACAGTAATTGATTTAACGAACATATTTCGTCCAATCAAAATTTAGTCGCTTATAACATTTAATTGCTAAAATAAACGAAGATTTGAGTTCAGAAAAATGGTCTTATTAAACCAATCAAACACTTCCGCTGGTTGAAAACTGATTATTGTAAAACTGATTAAGCATCTTCGTTTCTTTAACAAGATTTTCGATAATTTATCTAAAAATTTGCATTACATTATTCCAAATTTGTTTTTTTAATAGGACATTTTGTTCGTTTTACATTTAAAAATTACTACGATAAATAAAACTAAATTAGCTATTTACCTCTCTGACAAACATTTAGAAGAGTTTTTCAAGTAAACTACAAATTAAATAAAGTTTGAACCAAAAATCAACAAAATGTTTCCTAATAACAACATACCGGTCAGTTTTTCATAATTTCGGACTCAACGAAAAAGATTTCGTTAAATCAACCGAAAATGTCGTGCTCAAATATTTTCTTCGATTCAACCAAAGACTTTTCATCTTTCAAAGTACTTCCAGATCAAAGCGACTCCTTTCATAAATTAACAAATAGGTAAAAAAAATTCTTTCTCCAGAATGCAAAACTCTTTGGAACCCCCTCCCTTTGAATAGCAGTTACAAATTGATATCGCATCGAAGTCACGCGCCAAGTAAGAAAAACTTTCGCTCAAACAAAAAGCGTGGCGCAACTCGCGTGTCTGATGTACGATTCAAGTTGTAGCCCTTCCGCAGCGCCTGAACTTGTATTACATTCGTGTTAGGAATACAAGTGCCGGGCCTCGGCTTTTTATTCGACTTGAATTTATGGCAGGCGATGCGACTCACCCGGGGGATGTGCATCGGCGCGCGCGTGATGGAAATGAATGTCCGATCCGACGGCAAGAATTTTCGTCGGACAATGCGGAGGGGTGGGGAGGGGGGGGGGCGAGTCGCGGATCCGAAATTCGAGATTAAACGCCGCGACGGACCCGTCGGCGAATTAATTTCGACATTCCACCTCATTTCGGGCAAAAGTCGGGATTAACGCGGCCGATTCTATTATCGTTCGAGGCGTTTGAATAATTTGAAAGGGTGCAGATTTATCGATGCGATGGCAATTTTTTGGTGGATTTGGTGGAGGGAGGGGGAGGGTGGTTTAGAATTTGGGGTTTGTTTTTGAAATTTTTGTTGTTTTTTTTTTTTTTGAAAGAAGGTGGCCAGGGGTATAGATCTTTAAGTTATTGGCTTTAATTTTTAGAGGTTTTAGCTGGATGTATGAAGAAACTAGAATCTACCCTAATAGCGCAGAATATTTTTTACATATTTGAAAAAAATATTTAGTAAATATTTAATGTCATATATTTAACAGATACATATATTTAACAGATACCTGTTTTTAAATATTTATGAATGTACATAATATTTGACAATATGTGACACTCAAATATTTTGTAAAGATTACAAAAGTAGTTAAAAATATGTACAAAATATTTACTAAATATTATGTACATTTTTAGGGTAGTTTCTAGATGATTTATGGTAGGAATTTTTATTTCCAAATCCAATAGACATAATTCCCAATCTATTTGTTTCCACACTGTAAACAATAATTGTAACTCAGTTGATTGTTTTATTGTGAAATTGGAGTTTTACTATAATTTTACTATAATTTTGCAGTAGCATTTTAATTTGCTAAACTCTGATTGGCTCACAGTTTGAATTTTACAGTAGAACTAGAAATTCATTTTTTGCAGAGCAATAGAAATCATTTTCTACCATATTTTATTATTAAAAATCTTTTACTATCATTTTTTATTATTATTATATGTAAAAATGATAGAAAATTACTTACAATAACTTGTAAGTAATTCAATACTCTGGCTTCTTATCAGAATGATTGCTGTATTTACTGACTATAATATTAAGTATTGGATCTTTTCAATTTCCGGTAGATTAGACGGTACTTATTATGGCTACTCAAAAATCCGTCATAATTGATTGAGCAGGAGTTATGTTTATTCCCATTTTTTACAACCGGAAATATTTTTTTGTAACTGGCTTCATTTTATTTTGCAATATTTCATACACCTGGTGAAGTGCAAATGAATTTACTATTGTCCGTCAATAATTTGTCTGAATAAAGAAAGCATTGCAAACATTTGGTAAAACAGTTGGAACCTTCTTGAAAGTTCCGGCTGCAAACCAGTGAGGACTTTGCATGAGCTTCTTCAAGTTTTCTTTCGTATTAAAAACTAATACCATAAAAAACCCTTTCATCACACAGTACGAGGGCTATCAAATGAACTTTTAGATTTCTTAATGTATTTTTTTAATATATTCTACACAAAGTCAGAAAAAACTGTTTGTTTATCTCCGTATTTCTTAACTGTACTGAAAAAGTAAATTTACAGTGCTCTTTAAAGTATATATATTTTTAAATCCTTGAATATTATGCCAAAACTTGACAGATCAAGAGCACATATTTTAATTTTATACACCGACTGGAATTTAAGCATTTCGCAATTGTGCTCCGGAAAAAAGTTTTGTTTTTTTTTATATAAGTGCGATGCATAACATATATCGGTCTTTAACAAATAATAAATGAAATCTGATTTGAAGTTAGAACGATTCTTATGATATTTACAGCGCGTACCGTAACTTAGAGTCAGTGGACTTTGATGAATTTCACAGTTCATCGCTGGAAAATTGTATATTTGGCATAAATATATTTTATGTTTGGTATGGCACAAGTAAACTCAGTATGTTTGGCACAAAAATTCAAGCGCATCTACGGCAATTCCAATTATCCTAACATACTGTATTTGGCTTAACGATAGGCCAAATATTATATGTATATGTTTACATATACTGCGCATATTGCAAATAAACAGACGGATTAATTTGTCTGAATCAAAAAATATATTCGAATTCGAATGCCTATTATATTATTAAATATAATATTATTAATTTATAATTCTTAACTTTTGAATATGTTGAACATATATTATTAAAAAGCATGAAAATTAGAATATCAATAATACTATTTTATTGATATTCTAATTTTCATGCCGTTTCGCTAGAAGTTTTACAAACGTCCTCAAAACGTTTTTCAAACCAAACAAATAATTGTTATAGTAGCGTAAAACGTTTCAAAAACATTTTATAAACGTTTTATTAAAAACGTTTTACAAACGATTCAAAACGTTTTTAAAATGTTTCTCGAAACGTTTTAAGTACGTTTTAGAAACTTTGAAAATCGAACATTTTGATGTTTTTAAATCGTTTTGAACCTTTTAAAGATGTCTGTTAAACTTCCAACCAAACCTTCTGAAAACGTTTTAAAAACGTTATCTTCTCATGGGGATAGGACAATTCCTATAACTGTTTTTCAACAGGAACGCCATAGTCGCTATATTATCTTCTCCACTAGGGAATAAACCCCAACCCAAGACGCGAAAAGCGCAATGAAATCGCGCCCGCGACAATATCAAACTGGTCCAGTACATGTCGCCGTCGCGTCAGCCCGAAATCTCGGGTCCAACGGCACTTTAGCCGGGATTTCGTGGCGTACCTTGCCGCGGATAATTACAACGCCGCGCGCGTTATCGTCGCCGTTATTACGATTATTATTCATACCGGGGACGTAAAACTCGCGTAAAACTTGATCCGCCGCGCGGCGCCATAACAATATTTCACTTTACATAAATTTCATAACCGTAATGCCCGCGTATAGATCTCTTATAACTTGATACGTGCCTTTACTTTTATGGCCGCCGCGGCAATGAAAACGCGGGATTTAGGTGTTGTTTAACGTCCGTATCTCCTTAAGTTGCCGACATTTCGAGCGCTTTGATGCCACATCCCGCCGAGAAATGTCTCGCGCAAACATTATTATTATCATCCTCACCCTTTTAATATTCCATTCGCCAGGCGACGCCAGCGCCCCCTCACCGGCACCGGCCAATCGTCCTAATTACATGTGCGGCGCGATTCAGTTCGCGGGGCACTTAAATTGAAGTGGGATACGTTCACATTCGGAAAAACGTAGTATTAACATTTCCTAGATACACTGTGAATTTTGCTGTATTATATGGCAAGCGTGAATATTGTGTTTCTTTAGACAAATTATGCTTAGTAAAAAGAAACACATAGTAAAAATATGTTTCTAATATATAAAAATATATTTCTAATACATGTCCAAAATATTTCCAGTGCATGCTTTTCGTTAAAATATATTGTCATATATTGTACCAATATATTCTCAATATATTCCAGTATATTCAAAATACATTGGCAATATGTTGAAAATATATCGAGAATATATCGGAATATATTGGGAACATATGTCTCTTTTTATTAGGAGTCGTACCCTAGTAAAATGAAACATATATTAAAAATATATTTCTAATATATGCCCAATATATGGCAATATATAAAAATATATTGCCATATATTGCGTCAATATATTTCCAATATATTTCTAATATATTGCCATTTAACATATATTGGCAATATATCGCCGATATATTTCCGATGTAATTCCACTATGTTTTTCGTAAACATATATT
>JABFPB010003523.1:0-16878 GCA_022817645.1 Ceratoteleas bidentatus
TCTTGTAAAACACATTGACATCAAAACACATTACGGTTCAAAACATTTCTTCCCGTTTTGTGTTTTATTTTAAAACATGTTTAAAACACCTTTAAAACAGCAGTTTTTGCCGTGTATTGCGCCACGTGGATCCCAGCGTGGTTGCCGGGGACTTTTCAAGAATTCTCGCGGGTATCAAACTATCAGACTTTCATTTAATACGGACAAGGCAGATAAAAGTGAAACGGAACAAAAAGTATCGCTAATAATCACTTAAAGCAAGGAAATTTATTTCATCAACGCTAGTCTTATCCCGCTGGATTTCGCTATTCCTCATCGCAAGAGAAAACAAAAACAAGGCAACGCAGCCACATTTAGTTTATCGCAACAACATGAAACTACTCTACTTTCGCGATTCGCGCGAATATACGCTCGGCGACTCACGCCCACAATACTTTCAATGAATTTTCATGACTTTTTCGCGGAATATGGATTGTGGTCGCAATGACCCCAATCGAGCCGAATACCGAAATGTCCTATTCGCCCGTTATCACGAAAACAGCCGTATCAAATAAACCAACTCATGAAAAATGGAAAAGTTATTCTTCCGCGACTAAGTAATAAGCAATCTAACTCCTAAATCAAACATTCATCTTGCAGTACCGCTCAACCTCCAACGCATTCGTCCAGCAAACCTGGGTGGTTTCGCATTTCTCCAGACACGGGGACGGGAGCTTGGGGCTGGAATCCACTGGTGGCCTCATGGTCCCTTGGTGAATTCATCGCTGCCTTCTCGCACTTCGGAGACAACGACCGCGCTTCGCGATTCCTCCTCGTCATGTTCTGATCTCTGACTCTCACGCCAAGATACTACTTCCTCCCCGCCACGCTTGCTCTTCTCTCCCGCCAGCAGTGATGGCCGGCACAGGTGGTGGTGGCCAGATGTTCTACACTCTAGTTGATGTCGCTGATCGGTTCCGCGCCAAATTTCAAATAGCCCAGTCTGACGCCCGGGCCCGAGAGTAAGGTTTTACGGCACTCTGCCCATCCGCTGTACATTGCGGTAACTGCCGGGAGGGCGAGTTCCAATAGCGAATAGAGCCTGACCAACCCGCGAAGAACCGGGGCCTGACTCTCCGCGACACAGAACCGGATTTAGACGGCTTTTCCCGGCTTAGAGGTGGGACGGCGAAGTTGGGCTTGAGGTTGGTCCAAGTGGTAGTGGCGGGAGGTAGCAAGGCAGGAGGTAGCAAGATTTCACCAGCATGCTGCGAAATCTCGCAGCATGCTGGTGAGCGACCTGGCCGAGATCGTGACAACAACGATCCGGCAATATGACAGCAACGACAGTCTTCTCTGCCACGTCGCATTTGATTCACTGGGGCCCGTCCGTTTCGCACCAAGGTGATCTGGTGAAGCTGGGCGAGTTTGGAGAGCAGAGGGTGTCGGGTCGGAGGTTTCCCACGGCAAGAGGCGATAGCGGCGGCCAGGTGAAATGGTGCCGGGGAATGGCGAGATGATCGACGTGGCTGGTGACGCCGACGTCCCACGTAGAAACTCCCCTTTGTCCTGCCATGTCTGGGATCACGCTCGGAGAACAAATCATAGCTACAACGCATACAAAATAATTAGTATGAGGTCCAAAGGGATTAGTAACAGGCAAACGCAGGGCAAATATATTGCAATGGGAAACTCGTGACACTTAGCTCCCGGTAGGGCCGGACAAAACAGAAAAGAAATAAGTAACAATTCGGCCGAATGGGCGAGATTTTAGCGTTAAATGAAAGGGGATGAGGCACCCACACAACTCGCATGACCCACATCATTTCACTTCAAAACTCGCTAGGATTTCGCATTCACACAACCGCATTCTCGACAGGTAAATAAAGGAAGTTCCAGTCTCGCATAGCCCGAGGAGGAGATTTTACTCACCACAGTCCTACAGCCATCCAACCTCTCTTCCTGAAAATGTATAAGTCCGCGAAAATAGAGGTTGAGACGTCACACCCGCGTTTAAATATCCAGGAAATTCTAGTTAACGAATAACTAGAATTAGACGGAAAAGTGAAACAGAAAATCCCATGTTTTTCCTTAATTAATCCGATTTTATCAGGAGGTTCCCTACATTTTTCAGCGAAACATGCGACTTTTGGTAAAATTGTAAGGAGAAATGCGATGTGCAATTTATTAAATTCCGCCGTTCAAGATTTTATCTAGATTTTCGTATACTTGCTCGCAGAGATATAGCAGAGACGAGCGACCGACGGGCACGGCGCTCAAAGGAGCTCGTGTAACGAGGTGTGGCGATTGGAGCTGCCAACCTTCTGTGCGCGTGATTGGCAGCATGGCAACTTTTGGACAACTATTCGACTGACTTGTTTTAGTTCCATAAAACGGCACTCGGAGTAGCGTCACTGTCGCCGCGGCCAGTCTCGGAATGTGGATTGCTTTCCGCCGGCTAAGTTGCTTTATCAGTGATTGTGAATGTTCCTACTCTCTCACGAAAGTTCGGCGAACGCGCCTCGTAAATCCTCGCGACACGAAATTTCATGTATAATAAATTTCATGTAAGAAAATGTATTATCTTTGCGGTTTCCTAACAAATCCCCGATCATTATCCGGAAAAACGTCCTCGTTTTGCGGGAGTCATCATAGGCTTATTAATAATGTATAATTAGCGGGTGTAATTGTAGTGTATTAAAACTTGTTTGATTATCTAAGTCTTGTGCCGCGGTTCCCTAAGTGGGTTCTTATATACTAACAAGTTTATTCGACGGTTCAGCCGGGGTGACATGAGTGCCTTACGGGGGAAGTTCTTACATGCTAACAAAGTCATTCGCCGAACGAACTTGGAGGTCACACGTTGTTGTCAATGGGGATGTTGGGTTTGATGAGCCGAGTAGTGTAGAAGTTTCTTTGTTTGGCCGGATTTTTTTGGTCGTAAGGTGGCTCGGTGAGGTTGTTCTTTCGGCTGTGTGTGTGACTTGGCTGGGCCGGCTTGTAGGTTCGGCTTGGTTTTGGAATTGCAGGATGACCCAGGATTTGTCCTGCGAAGTCGAAAGACTTTGAAAGTATGGTCTTATCGGCTTATGAATCTATTACGTGAATTTATGTAAACTAAATTCTAGAATTTATTTGTACGCAATAATTTTATGTAGTTAGGTAGTAAGATTGGACGGAAACGCGTAGTCCTAGAGATTGTATATTTCATCGTGAACTTTTCCTGGGGGGCGAGATACGGTTTCAGAGCTTTCCGGGGTTTTTGAGTGAAAAATTTTCTGGAAAAAATCCCTCTGAGGTGGGTATTTTGAGATTTCTGCTATCTCCCCGATCGTTACTCTTTTGGCTGTCCTCAGGCAAAGTTCGGTTTACAATGTTGTGCGGTTAGATTAAGCGTACAATTATTTACATAAGGCGAGAGCTGGCTATTTCCGGGATTGATTTTTCATGAAGTATTACTGTCGAGTTTTTTTTTTTTTTTTTGGATTTGCGGTTTTATCGTTTCTAAAACGTTACTGCAAATGTTATCGAAATATATTGGTTTTTGTGTTTGGAAGTTGTTTTAGCAGACGCGGCTCGAATGCATTTCTTGGCATTTCTTGGTAATCCTGGGATGACATCCGAGTTTTGGCGTTGGAGTAAAGGTCTTTTGAAGTATTTGCCGAAGCGCTGTATAGGTATCACAGCCTGGATGGGTCAGCTGTTGTGGCTGGTACTGGTGCAACTGGTACAAGTAACCATGGAATTGGATCTGCTGATGTAGACAACCTGGTGGGTCAGTGTCTGGATAAGTTCGGTCGGTGTCTATGAGGGTTGCTTCAGTGATTAGTACACTCGAATTGTGCGGTTTCATGGTTTCTTGGTAGTTTTCTTCTTAGAGCGCTAAGTTTGGTCCCGTTGGCAGGACACGACGGAGTGGATTATTGTATAAGGAGCTTTCATTAGGTGCATTTTCGTATCACATGAAGTAGTAGTGTACTGTAGTAGGAGTTCAAAAGGGTCTGCCGTTCTATGGAAGATGTCAGCGAAATTGTATAGCGATTCCTTGACTTTGGCGTGTGTGAATGCGTACGGGTACTCGAGCTTTTACCTGTTTTAACCCACAATTTCGGTTGTGATTTTAGTAACGTAATGAAATGAACATCGTGTCAGCTGTTTTTAGTAATTACTTTAATGAAGGCACGATCTCGGGAAATAGCCCGTTTCTGTTTTGGGAATGCGCTTTCCGAAATACTAAATTATTGTTATGCGGAAAAAAAGTTGCTGTTTCTAATTAAATCGATGAACTTTGAAGTCTCAAGACATCTTTATCGTGGCAATAGTGTGCATATGTTAGTGTTGAAGAACGTAGTTTAACATTTGTTTGTGCTGCGTCAAAGACGCTAGGAGGGGTCGCAAAAGGTGTACGAATGTGTTGAATAATAAATACTGTTACAATTTCTGACGCAGCTTTCTATTAGGTATGGTTCGGTTTCGGATTTCTAGTTTTACAATGGGATCATTTGTAATGCTCATGTTACCTATTGGTTGATATAGGTTTCGCTGTTTTCATTTTTTCAACGCTGTGCGTGATTACGATTTTTGTTTGTCGTTTGTATGTTTCTAACTCGAGATTCTTACTGATACGGTTCTGGTACCAGACCTAGTAAAAGATGTCCACTTGTACGGGAAAAACGCAATAACACTATAACGGTGCAAGCTTCCCCCACCAAATCCAATACATACGCATTTAATAAAGACACTGTTATGACAACCAAAGAGGTTAGAGGGAGAAAGAGAATGAAATCACATCGACACGGATCCGTGCGGTTGCACCGTTAAAGTGATAAAACAGGAATTGTACAGGAATTTCGCGTACCAATGAAATGTACTAGAATTGAAGTACGAGAAATAGTTTTTCGTAAAAATGAACACCTTGTTGTTATTCTCTTATTTTTATTGGCCAATCTTTTTCTGTGTATGTATACAATATTTTTAACTTACTTATTACCTGTTTTCATGATCATTTTATTTCTAATTATTTGATTATTCTCAGGAATAGTTGATCCTAAAGTTAGGATATCTGAAAATGATTGATATTTACAACTATTGAATCACTGGATCAGAGTCAATTAGAGATTTGCTTAATGATACAATCATACTGTGGCGCCACAAATTACACATTCGCACTACTGTCATACTTCATTAATATTTTTGAGTCTTTCTTTGTAAAATGAATATTCTGCTTCAGTCTGGAGATATTGCTCTCTCGGCAAAAGATTACCTGAAAAATCAACTTTGGATTAATACATTGTATGCAAATTGTATTCATAAGTGTATTATTAGCTTATAATTAGTTAAACCTTATTTGTTCCCACTGATTTTATTTCGCTGACCGGCTTATTGTATTGTGGCATAATTTCTATTTCGCTAGCCGGCTTACTGTATTGCGGCGTGTGTTGTTCGCGTGATAGCGATGCAGAGTACTTCTGCGTGTAACTGCTACAGAGGCAGTCCCGAATGTTGGCCGACCGGCTTATACGCTTTCGTTCTCAAAGGTCTTGGAAATAAATTAAGAGAAAAAGATTTGCTGTCTTCCTCACTTCGTATTTTCTAACGATTCTGCGGACCATGCTTTGTTAGTAATAAAAATGAAACATTCATTCGACGCGGGAGCGAAAGAGAAGGAGAAAGAAGAGAAAATTTTTGGTTACCCTTGCCACTATTGGCATACACCCCGATCGTTAGTTGTAACATTGGTTTAATATTATTCTGCAGAATTGTAAGGTGGGTCCGATGTATGACCTGATTTAAAAATTTACTTGGGTGACCGAACAAATATTTCTTCGTTTTGTTGTATATGTTTGAATATTTTCTACATTGGACAATTCTGGAATAATTTGTTCTCTCAAAAACGAAACTATTTTCGTATTGATCTTTTTTTTTATTTATTTATGTTTTTTTTTTAATTAGTTTTCATTTTTGTATACATATATAATTTTAAACGTATGTGATATTTTAATTAAATTTAACGATGGAATTAAAAGTTATGTATGTATATATATAGATATGTCATATTTATGCTTTTTTTTATTATGTATGCTATAATTGTCCATTACACGGGATTTAATAATGATGCTTAATGTTTTTAATCATTTGAATTTGTGTGCAAGAAGTTGGTTTTCGTCGGTGTAGATTTTTGCTGACGTAAGGAAATTTTAGCATCGGGCGGCGTAATTATGCAGTCCGTCTTTAGTGATGAAATGAAGTGTACCGCGAGTTTCATAGAAGAGATGTAAATAGTGAGTATTGGTTAGCGCATCGTTTGTTTTTGTATTGTGTTGTTGTTGTCTGTAGTCAGGACCGTACGTTGTTGCGGAAGGAATCTTGTAGTGTGTGGAATTATAAATGTTGGAGCGGACCCAGCCGGCTCGGTAAAGCGATGTGTGTGCAGGGGCGTACGAAGTGCCTGTATCTTGAGTAGGTTATATTAGTTTTTGAGTTATTTGTTAAGTTTTGTAAACATTTTTTTTTTTATAGAAACTTTTTAACGACAAGATGAAAGTTTTTTTTGTTTCGAATTAACATTTTTATTAAATTTTGAATGTTTTAAATTATAATTACAATCAAGCAGGTTATTTTTGGATTTTATTTCTATTTATATTGTATTTTCATGTTATTATGCTTTATATATGTAATTTATATGTAATATAATAACATTATTTTTATTTAGTTTTATTTAATGTTTTCGAAATTAATTGAAAACAATTTATAGTATAGTCGTTAATAAGAACTGATTAGACTATTTTGTTAATTTATTCATTTTCTTATATCTCTTTATTTATCGTTATTATACCAGTTTTTTTTATTGAATTTATTGATTATATTTTTCTTTTATGATATACTGATTTGTGTGTACGCGTTTTAGCTTTTCTTTTTGTGCTTCTGACTTGGCCTTCGTAGTTTCCACGGTGAATCGTCATATGGTGAGTTGGTTTTAATTATAGTCCTTTATTATTGTGGTAATTTAATTAATTCATTTGTACGTGTTTCAGCTTTTTTTGTGTTTTTTTTTAATTAAGTTATATTCAATTACAAAAATGTCCAAATAAAGTAAGATTAATAGGATTGCTTTAGGCTATTAGAAATGGGAAAAAAATTATTATCCAAAGAATTAATTATTGTTTATTTAGGAAAAAAGTGTTTGAATTGCCTTTATTAGTTTGAGTCCTTTATTAGTTTCTTTTATTCTAAAATTTCGGTTGTGTTTGGGGGAGGTTTTATGTGTTGGTATTAATTTTATTTGTATGCGTTTCAGGTATATTGGTATAAAGACATCCGGACCAGAATTGCGATGGCGCGGATAGGTATAAAGTCATCTGCACTCGGATATACGAAAAGAGCGGTAGGGTTCGCGCGCCAACAATATCTTTGACGGTGACGACGCGGTACGGAGGAAAGATGAGTCGTCTCAGGATTTGTGATCGTCGTGTGAATGTGTGTACATTCGGACGAGGTCACCAGCGTGTGACTGTGTGGGTGCGTTTTTGTGACGGCCGGGATCGTCGGCGTGCGCTGTTAGTTCGAAACTTGATAAAGATGATTGAATTGGTCAAATTTTTGTTAAAAATTATAACGGGTTATAGGTAATCTCATTTCTATCTTCTAATTTGATTATATGGATGCGGTCCGCAGAACATGTGTAGATTCAAATTTATGAAATTGTATGCGCGCGTTAGTTCTGTGTTAAGTTGAAGATACTTAAGCTATTTGATTGTCAGTTATATTTTCTTCTAATTGTTGCAGAACGTGTCACGTTAGTAGGCCAAAATTGATTGGCTCTAAATGTATTTGTGCTAAATTTTGTATTTCTATTTCTAAAAGTATATCTTTGGGGTTTTCGGGTTTGTTCATTTTCATTTTTCGAGTATTTTTGTCCTTCCATCTATTTCTACACTTCTCAGAACTTGCGATTAGACACTTGACTTGATATAAGGATTCGATATTGATTTATAATATGTATTGTAATTCCTATTGGGACTCGTATTTTGTGAGGTTTCATGATTTTCTATATACTGATCTCTATAGTAATTTTCAGTTTTCCCATTTACTTCATAATGTCTCGGAATCGTTGTGTAGTGTTCACTAAAGATAATATCACGATTTGGATTCTCCTTTGGAAAGTTGTGTTTAGATTTCAATTGTAAAGAGTTTGTAATACAATTCTTGTAGTGGTGCCCAAGCTTTCCACATGAATAGCATTTAATATTTCGTTTATGGATTGCTACTGGATTTTCATAATTTGCATACTGATTTGAGAAATTAAAGCAACACTCAGTGGTTTTATGACCTGTTTTTTTACAGTTAGTGCAATACCGATTATTACTGTGAATTCGTATATTAGTTTTTGACGATTTTCTCGTACTTTTTCGCGGCTTATGATTATTTTTAATTTTCAACGGGGAATTCCTGTGCGGTGTGTATAACGTGGATACGGGTTTAGTTATGTTATGAAATTGGTAGTCGTTAATTAATTTTTTATTCGATGTATATTTTTCGCCGTGTGCTTGTTTAAGGTTAGACGATTTATTTAATATTAATAATTTATGATGTTGTAAGTATTCTTCGCGTTCTAATGCCTGTCGAATCAAATCAACAAAGGAATATTTTGAATTGTATACGACAGGAATGTCCCCCTTCAATCCTCGACAAAATGATCTCGCGGTTTCTCCTTCTATAAAGGACAAACCCTCTGCTGAACAAACTCCCCCATTTTTCAGTTTTTGTGTGACAATTAAGTTGTTTCTGATTTCTTTTATGCGTGCTAAATAGCATGGAACACTTTCCTCATTATATTGTATAGTATTGTATAATTTTGATAATGTATCAGCGAATTCGGCTGGTCTATAAACCTGCGTCAAAACTTCCAACAGATCTTGGATGCAATTAATTTGTTCATTTTGAATAATAATTCTTGCATTATTTAAAATTTTGTTAGATTTGATAAGTTTTGTTAAATTGCTTTCGACATTATGAGGCAACATATCTTTTGCTTCATAGCAGCTAGCTGCAAAATCGTATATTGTGGAATGTTCCGAATTTCCAGAAAATTCAGGAATAAACGCCACAGCCTCATCGAGCCTAATCAAATGTTCTTTCTGGGTCGCACTACCATGAATATCTAATGCAGATTTGAGAACCGTGAGTTCCTTTAAAAGTGTATCATGTTCAAGTTGTAATTTCTGAATTAATTTTTTATTCTTCTGATAGTTTCTCAAAATGTTACAAATATCAATTTGTTTAACTGGATTTTCAGACTTCCCATATTCTAATGTTGTCAATTCAATATTATCTCTTTTAAGTAATTCAAAATCATCTAAGTTAATCTTTTCTTTGTGTACATTATGTCCACTTACATCTGATTCGTAGTCCGAATCGAAATAACTATCGTTACACATATTAATATAATTATTCGTTACCTGAGATAAAGAATGGGCTTGTGAGTATTCGTGAGTGTGGGTTTGTTAGGGTGGGAATATTTTTTTTCAACGTAATTTGCTCGTAATTTTATTCAACGTAATATGCAACGTAAGTTTCTAGGATATGACGTTGTATAGTTGTGGGACACTATGGGAGAAGTTTTTAATTAGCCTTTTTGTGTAAGTTGATGTAGCAAAGATTCTAATACTGAGTTACCACTAGGGTACGTATTAGGGTGTTTTTGTATCGTTTGCTTGTTACACTTTTGGCTAGTTTTGTTGTATAACTTTGTACAGCAAAGAGTGTAATACTGTATTCCCGCTCAGGGTGTGTATTACGGTGTTTTCCGTCTTGTTTGCTTGTTATACTTTACGTAGGTGGGTACGTGAGGATGAATTTTTAGACTGTTTTGAGTTGGTGTAATAATAAGTTTTGTGGCAGTGAGATCTCCGGCATTCGGTTCTGGGAGAGATTCTCAGTTACTGTAACTTATTTTCCAATCTTCTTTCCACAGAGTAATAATTCGTGGTGGTGAGTGGTGGGTTTTGTGATGATGTCTGGAATAGTTTTTAGGGGTTTAAGTGGGCGTTTATGTGCAACGGAATAGAAGGGATTTGCAGTGTCTTGCTGTCGTATTTTCAAATCGAGGTTGGAGTTTGTGAGTCGAGTTAAGAGATTGAGTACTTTACTTTTTATGGACGTTGTCCTTCGTCTCTACTGCTGTTAGGGATCTATCGCCTCGTGGCCGCGGTCTGTTTGTCGGCGTCTGGTGGTGGCTGCGACCTGCTTGTCGGCGTCCGGTGGTGGCTGCGACCTGCTTGTCGGCGTCCAGTAAGGGTTATCCGCTTCAGGATGCGCGGTGACGGCTCGCGGGATATTTTTCCAGCGGGGTGTCACTCCCGTATATTTTCGCGAGTGTCAGGCGCCCGCTTCTGACACCAATTTGTTAGGGGGCTTGTTATTTGAATGTAAGATACACGTTAAAATACTTGCGAATGGAATTATATTGTCGCGAAAAAAATGAATTACAGTAGCGGTTTCCTAACAATACAGCAAATCGTTTGTTCTTAATTCGCTAGAGAAAAAGTCGAAAAAGTGTTCAAACTTCGTTTTTGGTGTCAGCTTATATTCGCGTTTGGCCCCGGAGTCCCTGAATGCCGTCTGAAAGTTTTCAGTTAGTTTCGTGGCTATGTCAATTGTCGTTACGTTGTCTTTTAATTCTTTTAAAACGTTGGTTAAATTCGTTTCGTTATCAGCCGCTGTTTTGTTCAAGTTATCGTTACTGGTAGGGTTTGTATTGGATCCATTTCCTTAAATCGTGTCGTTAATTATTTGAGTACTCATTTCGTCATTATTCGTTATCTGTTTCGTGATGGTTACGGAGTTGAGTTTCATTTCTATCGTCGCAACACGTTCTATGAGATGGTCGTAGTACTCGTAGTCTTCGTTTCGTTGAGCCTGGTTCTCCTCGAGTATTCTCTGGTTCTCTTTTTCGATTCGTTTCACAGATTCGGCAATTCGTTCCATCATTGTTTCCACTTTCTGGAACATTTCTGCCGACTGTGTGACGTTTTTGGTGACTAGCTGGTGGAGGGTCTCCATTATGGACGCCAAACCGGATAGGTTGTTCAGATGTTGATTGGCAGTCGTTTCTGTGGGGATAAACACCTTTGAATTCAACCCACTTTTCGTTTGATTCGTTATCGTTTTGCCGTTTGGAATTGGAGGGACATTTATGAGCTTGAATTTAGAAATATATCTCTTGGGTGAATTATCGTTACCTGGATTTTTCGTATCGTTGTATGTAATGATGCTCGTTATTTTCGGTAATTCTTTCGAAGGAATTTCCGGGGTTTTCGTAATGCTCATCGTTTCGTTAATCGTTTCAACCTTCGTTTTCTTCGGTTCGGGTTCACCTGTGTCCTGCAGAAGACGCTCTTCTTCTGCTTCGTCTATATCTACATCCATTCCACTTTTCTTTGTGGAATTGTTGTCCCTGCCCACTTGGTTGACTCGTGTAATTTTCATCCTTCCGCCGAGTCGTTCTATTTCGTTTGTAATGCTTTCCCATTCGTTGGGATTTAGGGTATCTTTGTCTATCAGGGAAGAAAATCAGAAACGTTACATTTTGTTCATGGATGAAAATTAATCACTTGTCACGTCTCTAACCTAACTGACCGAACACAAGTCAATCAGGCTCGAGACAATGAAAAACATAAACATCCGAACACAAGATGCCTTTCGTAATCATCTAGTCCCTCCCGCAGCAATCAAACGCACGGCGTCGATTACTAAGAGAGAAACCCAGTGGACTTTTGGTGTTTAATTGTGACGCGGAATTAGGTTATGTTCGTATTAAATCGTTAAACACAAAATTTTCCTTACCAACAGGATTTCATGTCGGTCTGGATATGGAAAATAATATGGCTGCCTTCAACCTTGATTTCAATTGTTTCCTTCCCATGGTTTTGTTTTAAGTTGAAAATGTCGAAGTATTTCTCTACAAAATTCGTGAGAGTCGTTTTGTCTGTAACAATAACTGATCAGTCAATATTTGTCGTTTCGTTATTCGTTTGCTAAATAACTAGTTATTTAATCAATGATTAATTCATTGCATTCGTTATCTCTCGATTATTGATAAAAAATTGATTAGAAAATCGTTAAAGTTAATTCGTTTATTATTGTATCAGAAATACGTTCATTTGGTGATTTTCGTGAATATCGTTTTTCAATGGAAAAGACAAAAAGAGCGTTGAGGTTATCTCGTTTGTTGATGTTTTTTTTCAAACGCCCGTCGTTTGTTTTGATTTCGGGAGACAAAAACATATCGTAACCTGTCTGTGCACGTTTTTCCATTAATGATTATTTCGTTCACTTTTCACTTTCGATTTTTTTTACTTGCGCAAAACCATCCCGATACTAATTGACTTGTAGTAGAATTCGTCAGCGTAAAACTCGTTCGTTCGCTGAATTTCGCTTCATGTCGTTTTTCGTTTGTTCGTTGAGTTCCAGCCATGGCTTATTTCTCGCTTTCAACTTACCGGCTACTTCCATTGTGACGCATTCGAAGCGTGCTGATTCCATAACCTGATACAATACCGGTTGGGAATAAGGAAGTCGAAGCGTGTTTCAATAAACTTTTATTTGTCCGTAAACGACCGCTCACAACAACTGTTGACACGTGAAAGAACAACGTCGCATAGTGACTCGCAACTCGCGAAGACGGGCGTCGCCACCGTCGCACGCGCACGAGCAGAAGGAGGAGTAGCGCTCTACTTTTCCGATACTCCCTCCCGACGACTTTTGCGTAGTAACTCTTAAACTTTTAATCTTAGTAACTCTTAAACTTTAATCGTAGTAACTTTTAAACTTTTAATCTTAGTAATTCTTAAACTTTGATCGTAGTAACTCTTAAACTTTTAAGAGTTACTACGCAGTAATTCTTAAACTTTCATCATATTAAATCCTAAAAGAAACTAGTACGAACATTGTTCACTCGCTGACTCGTAGAAACATTATGGAATGAACCTTTTCTTAATCTAAATCAACAATCGTTACCACAGAATGTGTTTGATAAGTCGTTCGTTTCCTCAACTCGAATTCGTTGATGTTGTTAATTACTTTTGTTCGTTCGATTTCGATCCGTGCCTGAAAAGATAATTGTGATTAATTCGTGTATTTATTCTCGTTTATCGTTTATGTTTCGTTAAGAATTTTAGTGGTCAATTGTTTGTGTATTTGGAAAGATAGAGGTTTTGTGAAGATGTCAGCTAATTGATCCTTGGAAGGTATCCTGTTTATTTGAATCAATTTTCGTTCGGTGCATTCTTTCACGTAGTGTTCTCGTACTTCAGTCATGTCGTAATTTTCGTTCCCCTTTCATTTTCGCACAACTTTCAGCGGCTTTGTTGTCGCACCACAAGATTATAGGGCTAAAATTTTCGCATAGGATTTGTTCTAAGCTAATCTTTAAGGCTATCACATCCTGACAAGCTTCGCTCATTGCAACATACTCCGCCTGGCATGTGGATAGTGCAATATAGGTCTGCTTGTGGGTCCGCCAATTAACAGTGTCTCCGTACAGCCTGATCAGGTAGCCACTAGTCGTAATCGAATTTTTGCAATCGGCAAAGCTCGCGTCGGAATAAACTTGGAGATCGTTTCCTTGTCCTGAATATGTTAATCCCAAATTAATCTTTCCTTTCAAATATCTATAAACTCGTTTAACCATATTCCAATCGTCGCTAGTTGGGTTTATTTGATGCCTACTCAGAACATTTACCGCGTAAGCTATATCGGGTCTTACCGCATTCGCTAATTACAGTAAACTTCCTACAGCCTCCCGATAAGGTACGTTTAGGTTCGTTTCAGTCTCGTTTAAAATTTCGTTATATATATTTTCTTCTCGTTGTCGTCTTTCGTGATTTGCAGCTTGCCTCGTTATCATGGGTGTCCTTTGAGGATATAAGTCGTTAAATCCAAATCGTTTCAAAATATTTTCTGTGTATTTTTCCTGGGATATTACTAATCGTTTATGGATTTTGTCTCGTTTAATCGTCAGGTTTAGATATTCCTTTGGTTCTCCCAATCAGTTATTTCAAACTCGTTTCTTAATTTAATTTTAACTTCGTTCATTTTCTCGGTACAGTTGCCTGTTAGTAAAATATCGTCACCGTATAATAAGAGAATTAGAAAATTTTCTCCCTCCCTCCACACAAATAGACATGGTTCGTGAGTATCGTTGTTTAAGTCTATCATATTGGCCACTTCTGTAAATCGTATGTTCCATCGTTTTAGACTAATTCGTAATCCGTAAATTGCTTTTTCAAGTTTGCATACTTTGTGTCTTCTCGTTTCTTGGTTATGTTGTGTTCCTACTGGAATTTCCATGTAGATCTCGTTTTCTATCGTTCCGTTAAGAAAAGCAGTCTTCACATCCAACTGGCAAGCCAAAAGATCGTATTTGTTTATAATTGCTAGCACAGTTCGTATTGTTGATAGTCTTGAGACTGGAGCATAGGTCTCAGTCAAATCGTAATGGTTAGGATCTTTGAACCCTCTGACTACCAATCTGGCTTTGAATTTCGTGCTTCCATTTGTTTCTCGTTTTCGTTCAAAAACCCATTTGGAGTCGACTGTGTTAGCTCGTTGACCATCGTTTGACAATTTTGATCTATCAGCTATTTTCCACACTTGATTTTTGCTCATTGAATCTAATTCATCGTTAATTGCATGTTGCCAACTGACTCGTTTTTTCGTTTGCATTGCTTCTTTATAGTTTTGTGGATCTTAGTTTACTTGTGCCAATAATGCATGATTTATGTCATCATTCATTTTTGTTATTTCGTTTCTATCATTGTCGTTATCATTTCGCGAGAATATTATCTGGGAATTATCGTTCAATACTTTCGTCAAATTAGCGAGACTAGTATCGTTAACCATCTGGACTGCGTTTCTATCTCTCAGTTTCATACTGTGTTTTGGTCTTACTTCGTTGTTAGGAATTTCCTTCGGTTTATTTTTCGTTTCAGATTTTCTCGGTCTTCCTCGTTTTCGTTTAATTTCTCCCTCCGGTTTTAAAGTATTTTTCGTACTAGTTTCGTTATTATCTATGGCAAACTCGTTAATGGTTGGAATTTCGTTACTCTCAGTTTCCATGACTTCGGTTCTATTTTCATCGTTTTCCAATTCTACGAAGCAATTTTCTTTGTTTATCGTTTCATTAGAATCTATCCAATGTTTAATGTCGTTCTTCTTGTTTCTGTCTCGATAAGCAACCTTTTCGTTAAATCGTACGTCTCGACTTTCGTAATATTTATCTTCTTCAGGTTTCAAGAATATGTATCCTGTTGGAGTGTATCCAATCAGGTACACACTTCGTCCAATAAACTTGAATCCTATTTTTCGTAGAACCTTCATGTATGTTAGGCATTCGAATCGTTTGATCTGACTAATCTCGTAATGATAATCTTTTGCAAATTTTTGAAGTGGAGGAATCATATCGTTTGATTTATGAGGGGTTTTATTGTAGGCATAAACTGCTGCATTTAAGGCTAAATCCCATATCTTTTCAGGAAAACCAGAATCGTACATATAGGCTTTAATCTTTTTTTGTCGTTGATTAAATCGTTCTGAGACACCATTGTGCTCAGGGGTGTCTGGATAGGCTAACCTTAGTTCAGCACCAAATCGTTCAAGAACTTCAGTCGTATAACCCCCTGTAAACTCAGTTCCTTGATCGCTCCTAAGATAGCAGAATTTCGCATCATGGCCTAACAAGTTTCGTGCACTTCGTAAAAATTTTTCAAGGCAGAGACCCGTTTCCGCTTTCGTTCGCATAGGATAAGCCATGGCTAATCTAGAATAATCATCGACGAATACGGAAATAAATCTGTACCCTTTGGGGTGGGAAAGAGGACTTATAGGACCCATGAGGTCTGAGTGTACAATTTGTAGTGGATTGTTGTCTCGTTGTTTTAAATGGCAGTTTGTTGATCTTTGCAATTTTGCATATTTCGCATTCTAGGATTTGGTTATCAAATACTACACTCTGCAAGTCTTTATTTTCAGGATAATATTTTTGCATCTTTTTCAGGTATGCTAATGTCGCGTGTCCCATTCTAACATGCCATAACATGGCTTTGTTGTATGTTTTAGGTTTATCGTTTTCAATCAAATTTAAATCGTTATCACCCTCTAGTTCGTCAGATTGATCGTCTGGATTCATTATCTCTCTATCCCAAATGGTCGTATCAAATTGTGAATGTTCGTATATCATACGATCAGATTCTTTAACCTTATTGTTTGGATTATCGTTTATGGTGGTTTCGTTTAATTGTTTCAAATTTTCCATTTCGTAATTATTCGTTTCGTTACTAGTACCTTGATTTATCTCGTGACTATTTTCGTTTACATTTTCGTGACTAATTTCGCGACTAACTTCGTTACTGATCTTGTTATTAATCTCGTTATCGATTACCCTTACGGGTTCGTTAATTTCTGGTACTTTAGATCCGGTTGAGATAAATCTTTATTATAACAGTTAGATGTCAAATTCGCGAACGCTTCTTCACTTCTTTTCCTACCCTAATACCGCTTGTGTTGAATTTATCTATTTCAAGATAGATTGTCCAAAAAGGTTGCTTATAGATTCCAGATAAAAATACTTCGTTTGATTCTGGATCAAAGATATTTATTTGTTTGTCATCTAAATAGATGCTCAGTCCAAGATCGGCAAATTTTCTAAGCGAAAGTAAGTTTTCTGTAATTTTTTCCGCGTAAAGTACCTCGATCGATGTAAAAATTTCGTTATCGTTAGTTAGAATATCAATAGTACCCATACCTAGTGAATCTAAGTTCGCGGTAGAGTCGTTATTTGCGCATTTAATGGAGCTTCGTTTTGATTGGTCGAGTATTTTAAATATTAATTTGGAGTTCGTT
>JABFPB010003524.1:0-16900 GCA_022817645.1 Ceratoteleas bidentatus
CCACCACCCCCCAAACAAAACAAAACCCAACACCCTGACATAACTGTTTCTCTCTGTGTGTCAGTACAGTAAACATAACATAACCTATACTATGTAGTGATGTCACATCAACTATTGCTGAAGTTGATTTTACTCGAATTTCTGAGTCGAATTGAGTTCACTTTGGAGTTGTGCACTTTTTAATTCAAATAAGATTTAGATTTACTCAAAGCTACTAAAATTTTTCTCAGTGTACCTTAAGTTCCTTATTTAATACATCAAATTTAAACAGTTTATCTTTTCATGAAAACAACTAAACGTCTACCAATAACAGAAATATTGCCGATTGGCCGACTGGAAAAATAGAACTGCTGTATTAAAAGAGGAGTATAGTTTGTAATAAATATTCAACTTGGCAACGCACAATTTTTATTTTAACGAATGTCTTGATTTAAACAACTAGAGAAATTTGCAAAAGCTTTGTGGGCAGAATTTGAATAAAAGTGTCATACATTAGATCCCAATCTTGCATCGATTTCGTAAAAAAATACTAAAGCCGAATGCTCCTTCTTTCCTCAATTTCGGAAAACTGAAGTGTTTTCTTACCTTCATATTGAAATTGCAACCACCCCATTAATTATGGAATTTTGTATATATAAAAAATTCATTCTCTTTAAAGTGATTAAATCGCATTCCATCGTTTGTTAACAGCTTGACCTAGAATTTGTATTATCAGCCGCATGTAAACTCCTCCCTAACATCTGCAAACTCCTCCCTCATTAAACAAAAACTGATATAAACGACATATAAACTTCTCTATCATTAAACGAATACTGGTAAAAGTAATATTATGAGTGAAAGAAGAATTTGTTTCAAACCCCAAAGTATCGACTTATATAGTCGACTTTCAAATTGCAATCCACGACGCGTTCAAAGAAGAGTGGTCCCATACTCTTAAGGGGTTAGGCGCACTCATAGTCGTGCTTTTTACACCGACTAGACAATCGGATTTTTATACGATTTTTAACAGCGCACATACAACTTTTGGGGTGCAACTTCCATCTGAGCCAAAGCTGGTTTGGAAAGATCCAGAAGCTGCGACTGAGTACTATATACCGCCAGAAAAAATGTGACGTTGAGATCTTTTTACATAATTTATTTAGGCTGCCATGCTTACCACCAGATGATGTGGGTAAATGTTTTGCATTTGATTTAATGGAAAACAGACAAGGGGAAGCGAAAATCGACGTGTTCTGTAATTACACTAAAAAGTGGTCATCTTAACTTAAGAATATATTCCGATAGTCATCCATGTACCGAAACAGTAAGTAATTTCTACTGAAGGTTAGACGATTTGTGTTTCCATAACCTCACATTTGATGATTTTCTGGTTATGGTTGCCGGATGCCGTCTACGGTAACTGGATATTTTTTAGAGTGTACCTGGTGGACTACTACATTCCCGTAGAAACTGTTCTTCCTTTGGAAATGTGGGCTTAGTAAACGGAGGACGGCTTCAGAGAACGCCTGTGAATCCTTCCCATTCCAATAGAGAATTTTACCGTAGCCATCCAACAATATTTCAAGTTGTCGACGTTTTAAAAGAATATCAAATCAACACATCTTCTGTTGTAATATTTGTTTCATCATTTAGAATCCTCCTTTGATATTAGTGTTATGAAGTCACACATCAAACAATTCAATATTGCAGTTCTTAACCAAAACTGATTTCCACATACGCCGACAATAATCCGCTACTTCGCCCCGAGTTTTACGCTCAGATGAGCGCTGACTTTAATGTCGGTTCATTGTCGGTTGTCGGCGCGACTTAGGTTAGACGAAAATTCCCGAAAAGCTTTGCTTGGCTAATTAGTCGCGAATTCTTTCGCGCATTACATGCGTTCTCGCACACATTGACCGCATTATTTCGACCATAGCCAAAGCGCGACCCTGCTTATTCGGTCTGCAGCCCGATGATTGCAATATTAATATTCAAACATATTACTGTAACGCGATCAGCAAATCGTTTCGGCCGAACGAAAGGGCCTTTGCGCGTTCGTTTAGCCGGCGCCCATTCGCTTAATGAATCGGATTTCGGTTTGTAATTGAAAAGAAATTGTTATTCGAGTGGCGCGCGTCGAAAATCAGATTACAAGTCGCCAGCGTGGGGAAACGTCCAACGCGTGGTTAACAATTGTTTAACGAGAATCGTCACGCTGTTTGGCAATTAATAAAATCACGTACAATAACGGGATTCATATTTTCCCGTCGATTGCAGATTTACGCGCCAGTTGTCCACAAGTACAATCGCGTTAACATTTACATGAGGTCTGGAAGATCTGCCCTTGTCAAAAACTAAAACTCAAATAACTATTCAGATGATTATTTTGTCAGCTTTATTATTATACCATTTTGTCAAATGATATATGAGATATATAAAATTTACAATTTTTGTTTAATTTGTTTTCTTTTAGAAAGGTAAAATTTCTACTTATAAATTGGAAAAATTGAAACACTTCAACACAATGCCTACTATGTCTCGATTACTTTTAGGTTAGTTTGCACTTTTGAGTAAAAGATTAAATTCCGCGTGTGAATTTTCATTCGAAAAATTCTACAACATGCTGGATAGATGCAGAATACACCGCATATTGTATAATTTTTACACATTTCGATTTACAACGTGAAGATAAACAATAGCGGGCACGCGGTTCATTTGTACATCGGTAATTAAGGTATAGATTCCGTTGCGCTAACTTTTCATCCCGAATGAAAAACGGCGATTGTCGTCTATTTAATGAAGAATTATAACGCGGTCGTTAAACCTCGACGCGGATCCCGTTGTTCTTGCCACGAGCGATTTTTATTATTCCGCGTTTTATCTTTATTTGGAAGCTCATTCAAACGTAATAATAAGCGCGCTGTTGCTGCGCGATGAACTCGGCTCGGCGATCAGCCGGAAAAGTTGATTTTGTTCTCGCGCCTCACGGGAGGGTGCGCGCAAAAAAGTGCAATGCCGATGTACATGCTCATCAAAAAAAAATTTAACGGAACCACATTGAATACGAGAGAATTATGATTCCGGTTGAAGGGCGAAGGCGTTTTGTGAGCTTATATTTGTATCATTATCATTCACTTTTTGGATTATTATATTAAATGAAGAGTGATCTACTTCTGTTTAAAATGAACTAGAATTTCCTGAAATTTTGATGGAGTGTTAGAAATTTTTAATATTTTTAATATTTTAAAGATTTGTTTGTATTTGATCCCTAAGCAGTTTATTATGAGATATTATGGTTTTAATGTCTTATTGTGCGTTAATATTTATAATTTATTTTAGTTATTCATTTGTGACGTTGGTCCGAATTGCGTGAATTGGGTCCAGCAGTATCTGTTAAAATGGTGGCAGTGAAGCCACAAGCCCATTTTTAAACATGATAAAATAACTATTTCAGCAATAGTTTACTAATATAGTGTGAAATGAATAGAAAAATTTAAGTTTTATTAATTTATTTGTTTAGTTTTATTTAAAAGTGTCTGGGAAAAGGTGACATTCAAAAGAAACATAAAAAGAATGTTGAACCAAATTTTTTGCATTAACATAATATATGTGTGTATCTTATGAGATAGTGGTTAGGTTAACCTATCTCTGATGTTCAAATTATGACGAAATGAAGTGAGTCCAACATAAATTCTACACATATTTAATTATATTCGATTAACAACAAAAATCGGTTGGCTCAACAGACTGTAATGTTTTATTAAAAATTCCACTCGTCGGAAATCATTAACTTTCCTCCCTAGTTACACAATATACTACTTTCCCAGCGTGGCTTAAAGGTCGCCATTTTCTGTAATTCTCCTCTCCTGCCAGTCTGAATTGCAATTAACACATGTTTGATTATGTATTGTCGGTGCCGAAATACGTTGGTTGTTATATAAGCATTTATTAAATGTAATAAATGTGCTCATTAAACGTGCAATATTACACCGAGAGAAATGTAATGTAAAATTAGCACGTATTCACGTTAATTTTACATGAAAATATGTTACACTGATTCTAGCCGAAAACATAAGCTCTATATTTATTCAGAATTTATCCCCGTGTAATTCCATACGTAATGTATTGATTTCAAACTATCAAACTTATCATCTCTATTAATGTTTAATGAAACGCACATTATGTTGTAAAACAACATTAATTGAATCTTTGATTTAACATAAAAAAAAGTTGAAACTGTACACGATTAAAGTGGTATTGTGAGTTTTATTATAACTTTTTTTATAAACTATACATTTTATAATTATTATCCGTTTTATGAGTTTTAATACACCGCAACGGCTCCAGTTTATCAAAGTCAAAAAACACTCAATCCGGATTTAATTTCGTGTCAAACGTAGTTATGAATTGTCAAAGGGAGGTCAATGTTTATACGCAAATTGTTCTTTATGCGCGAAACGAGTTCCTAAGTTGGTCTCTTATTTAGCTTCGCATTTATTCTCGCATTCACTTTTCAACGTGAACGCACTTTTGCGGCGCTCAAAAATAATACGCGCGAAACTTTTTGTTCGCCGCTGCTTTAATAATGATAACAAGCAGAAAAAAGGCTCGGGCCGACGAGAGTTTCGGTCGCGTCGAGTGCGTTTTCGCCGCCAATTCGCCAATGAAAATACAACCGCGCGGCTCTTTTCGTCGCGCGCGTCACCGCTTACGCGACGCGTTGTTTTGCGTCGATCGACAATCATTGTTCACGCCGAATTATTTTCCTTTGTGTGCATCGCGGTCAAAGTCCAATTCGGCAACACTCGTTCGTTTTATTTCGTCGCGCATTGAATTTCAATTTGAACGAGTTACGGCGGATAATGAATTCGCATTTTTTACGAACCAATTGTCACGTGGGTTACTTTGCTACCGACTTAATTTAACGCCCGCAATTATTCAGCAATTAAAAAGATGTAAAATGAAAAAATGCGGCTCGGCTCCCAACCGGGTAAATGATAATTTATTGGCGATCATTATTCGGCAGCGCGTCAAGTTCATTACGCAGCGACACATTTCAAACGCGTTTTACGCCGGCTTCTATTCTTAACCCAATTAATTTCGTCGTTTTCGTGCAATTACGCGCCGAGTTTTTATCGGTGAAATAATAAAGCCCCGAATTCCTGTGTTAAAGCCGTCGTAAAAATGAAACAATATTTGTTATTTTGTATGAGAGAGATGTGTAAGAAAAACTGTTGTGTCGGTTTATATAGATTTTAATTAACACTGTGTAAGCAACTTTTATTTATAAACATTTATAACTTTTAGCATTTATATCTTTTATTTATAAACATATTTATTTACTGAATATAACTGCTGTAACTAATGTAAATAAATTCTTCAACTTTTTTATAATTACTTTTTTTTTATTTGGTTATAATTTAATTTTTATTATATGACCGAATGAATCCTATTGTGATCATTCAAACGACCAATTATATCATTTTTACACGCCATCGAAAAGTAAATAAACTTTTGCAAACTATTAGATACAAATTTACATTAAAATAAGTGAATGTAGTTAAATTATCATAAAATTATTAGAGCACAAGTATAAAATCTTTCTCGACAAAATAATGGAAATAAAATTCAAATATATTAATTTGAAATTTTTATTCCCTTGAGCACATTATTACTTTAATGATGCGACACACCAATTCTCATTCCCCTTTGGGCTACCAAACGCCACGGCTTACTTTCGTCAACTCGTGTAAACACTTCACGGTCGATTGATATATTATCCTCAAGTTTACATCCCCGGTCACGTGTCCTCGTCGGATGAAGTCACGTTTTCATATCGCCGGGCGATGAAGAAAATAGCGACTTCCATCTGTCTTCCGAGAACTCAATTTTCGGTCATTTGAAAGATTATTAAAAAAGTACGTGACCTGTGTTCCACCTCTCATTCGTTATCGCAACTTTTTTGCCCTCTCCCCCGGAACTTCCGCTCGAAAAAACGACCGAACGGAAAAACAACCGACAGATTTTTTTCGTTGAAAAGATTGTTCTTTTCCACGCGAACCGAAACATCATCGGCCGAACATTATGGGCGTTGGCTTTACATTATGTGAAGTGCCTCGTTAGCGAGTCGTAATTAGATACAAAAACATTCCGAATGAATCGCGAAGTTTATACCGAAATTACAGGTCCACGAAGCGCGCTGAAATATTCAGCGCGTGTTTTCTTTCGGATAAGGAACCCGGCTGCTGCGATAGGGCGCCCGGATTGATCCAGTTATATTTGGCAAACAGCGTGTCGTGCGTTCAGTTTTGATGTAAACCGACGACAGACAGCCGAACGGCAAATACGCGCGGCATATTTAGGCAAACAGTTTGCCAACAAAAATGGGAATTTCACACTTGCCTTTGCGGACCGGCGCCGATCGATGACGCCGAAAAAGTTTGCTGCAATTTTGACACCGTACTGATTTGCTGTCGTTTTCGCGGCAACTTTTTCATCGAAGCGGATTATGCGTCGGTTCAAAAGTTTCGTTCAGTAGCATGAAAATTTAGTTGGTATTGTCTGCGATATAATTTAAATTTTGTAACATATTGAAGGGTTGCCTAATTGGGTAACGATCATTATATGTATTTAAGTATTAATAATTATAGCCAAGAGTGGAAAATCTTTAAATACCCTTATAAGAATTGGACTAATTTTTGGAAAGTTTTTCAAGGTACTGGCTAGGCTGTGACGAGGTGGGCTTGTCTAGACCAAACTGACTAGGAACTGACTAGGCACTGAACAGTCAAAACTAGACAAGTGAAAACTTGTCAGAATCTAGACTAGTTTTTGATAAGCTGTACTTGGCAAAAACTAGATTGGTTCTATTAGCTAGAAAGTAGCTAGTTACTGGCAAGTACCACTTGTCAGTACATTTACGAGACGGAATGATTGAAATGAAAAAATTGTGACTGTTTTGAAATTTGAAAAACTGTCGACTGTAGGAATAAGTCGTGCAAATTTAATCTAAATCTAAATACTTAAAAAAATCATCACTCTCACCTTGAAATCGGCTTAAACGTTGAATGATCGACGTATACGAGAAACGGCCGGGCCCGGTTCATTTTTTTCGACAGTTTGGCTTCAACGAATGCCCTTGTTGAACTGATTTCAGATGACGCGCGGAAAAATAGACGCTGACCCGCGTCGCGAAATTGAATTATCGGCGAAAAAAGGCGCGTCGGGCATAATTGCCGGATTCATTATGTCGCGCCACTCCTTTTCTCGTCTTTTGCCCTTCATTTTTACTTTTTTTCGTCTCCTCGTGCCTTTTCGGTTCGGCGTGTATTTCAGACGGCTGTGTTCCGTTTGATTGGTCCTGGGTAATTGGACGGCTTTTCGTCCCGGCCTCATTGTTCGGGCGAAACATTTTTTCTCGGCCGCGAAATTTGACAAATGACTCGTCTTAATTGGATTATTCGTTGGATTGGTTCGAGATGTATTGGTCCTTATAAAAGCTCATGAACCGTACGATTACGACAAAAGTAAACCCAATTTCCGCGCTGCTGCGTGTCCATTTATCAACTTGCCCGGAATGTATTCAGAATTCGGTATTACGGCCCAGACAACTTTCGCTATAAAAGACAATAATTAAACGCGAGGGCCACGATCTGATCGACTTTTGCGCAATTACGGACGACTGAGGTCGCCTCGGCGGCTAGCAGCGTCGTTAATAAAAAGACCTGTCAGAGGGACGGCTTCGGAGGAAATTAAGGATATTCACTCGCCAAAACGAAATTCCAAAGAATTCGTTGAAATTTGACCAAAACATAGTTTAAATAAACATTATATTGTCTAATTTTTTCAGATTTTTAAACTGTATTATTTATGAAATAATGCAATTTGAAAATTCTATTATTCCTATATTGATGTATGAGCTAAAGTATTGCCAATATAAAAGAGTATTGACGGTAGATGTTACGTCTTTGTTTATACATTGGCGCTACTCTAACTCATACGCTACTAAAATTCAGATTATTTTATGTTTATTTAAACTATGTTTTGGTCAGATTTCAACGAATTCTTTGCACTTTCGTTTTAGCGAGTGATTATCCTTAAGATGGCTTGGAAGGCTAGGTAAAATGGCAGACTACAAGACGTTTGAACTTGACCTTATGAAAAACTTAAATATTCACTTTGGTAAAATCGCACTATTCTGAATCGAAGGGGAATCTTATCGAATAAATAAATCGAACTATACAAGCTTCTATTCAAGAATTCTATCGAAGATATTCTTCGTCAAGTAATAATTGTTGTTACTATTATTTTTTCAAAGGGGCTGATGAGGTGAGAAAGCATGAGATAAAAAGTGAGATGTAAATGGTAACCATTTTGAAACCGTTTCTGTTCGATATATAGGATTTCCAATATAGGATTGGAAAGAAATAACGATCAAATTCTGTACCGATCCTGTGTTTACAGGTGTTTTTTTCATTCGGTGTAAAATAATTTTTCAATTTAGAGATGAAAGGTTTTAATTGAAAAGCAACAAACTTTTATATATAGATTGACGAGAAAAATGTGTGTCTCACAATTTTGAATAGAAGTAACTACCCTATAACAAAGCAATCGAAAACTATAGGATTGAGCTATTTTTTCATTAGAAGTAGATAGTTTTCGAAAACCTGATCATAGAAGATGTCATTTGACTCGAAAATAAAAGGAATTATAATAACGAAAGAAATTTGAACTGGTAATAATATACACTCTAAAAAATATCCTGTTACTGTAGACGGAATCCGGCAACCGTAACCGGAAAATCCGATCAAATATCGTTTGAGAGGAATTCCGGTTACTGTAACCGGAATTCCTCTCAGGATTCTGGCTACCATGATCGGAAGTGAGGTTATGGAAATCGTCTAACCGTCAATGGAAATTATTGTTTCCATTGATCATCTAACCGTCAATGGAAATTATTGCTTCCATTGATCGTCTAACCTAAGTTCAGAATCTGATGTAAAACAAATGGTTCAACTCAGCTTATCATTTTTGTTCAAATGTTTATACCACGTTTGAGGAACAGACGCCGCCTTTACATCAAACTGAGGCGGAAATTGTGTATCACTTTTAAGTTGCATGTGAGTCGCATGTGATGCGCAAGTGACATCACTGACTCACATAACTATATATCACATTTAGGTCACGGCGAAAAGTGTGTTGTCTGGGAATATATTACGTCCGAGGGCGCCACTGACGCCCGAGTCCGATACGACGTTTTTCACGTCAGTGTAGCGTGCGGAAAGTGGGACGAATTAGGTTAGAGTGCCAAAAGCGACAGCTTTCAGCACGAGAGCCTAATTCGTTCCACTTTTGGTCGCTACACTGACGTGAAAAATAGTTTATATTGCATCACTCTCCAAAAGTTTTCTGCAACGGCGCTAACTTTTTAGAGCGCTGTTGGCGCTATGGATAAGGCTTATATTCTGAATATACAACGGTTAGTAACAATATACCCAGTAAACCAAACGTGGGATTGACCTGAAATTGTTTTTGAAAATCAAAAACAACCAATAATGTAATGAACTAAATGCTTTTGAGCAAATATTGGCCAATTCTGGAACTACCTGGTTCACTGGGTAATCAATACATTTATTATATCTATTATTATAATTTGAAATACGTAATAAATTAAAAGAATTAATGTTTTTGTTTTGGAAAATAAACCCTTAAATTGGTAAAATGCGTGTATGTATTTAAACTTATGTTCTTAACTTATGTTTGTAATTTATATTATCTAAGTTTATTATCATTGCCATTGTAGTCAAATCATGAACATGAACAGAATAGTCACTGTTATTATCAGTGGAAAATTTATATTTGTAGTTATGACTAATTTTTTCTTTGTTTTTATCTTCCCTGATAACCAACCCAAATTTACGCGAATTTTTCTCAAACTTTGCAAACATCTGCACACTTTGGTTATCAGGGTTTGTAATTATTAATGCAGTTACATTGTATGTTATTTCAAATTATGAAGACCTACTAAAAGTATCAATATTTATTTACATATTTTCCTGACAATAACCTTCTCTACTATTTTCGATTGTACTGTTTAAAAATAATGGAACAAGTTATACAATTACAAATGATTTACAAACGAGATTGTATAAATAAAGACAAATATTTTTTAAACGGGGGGGAGGGGCCCTAAAATCTGTTGTGCTTAGGGCCCCTAATTGTGTTAAGCTGGCCCTGCTCACCAAGCAATTTCTCCGCCCCTCGTTAAAACGGTCCTACCTCATCTCAAAAAGTGTCAACCATTGAATGCCGGATTTCTACCGTTCCGAAAATGCCGGCTCCCTTGCGTTTTTGCCCGTTTTATGATTCGTAAAAGGACTTATAAATTTGCGAAAATATGTTTCTACCGGCGTCACTCGAACGCCTGACACTTCCCGCACACAAAATAACGTATGCGCCGGTTATAAAGTCGCTCGAGCTTGAAGTCGAGCGACAGCGGGGATTTGGAGTCGTTTTGCTCCACACTTAAAGTACTTTATGATGCAATGCCGCGCGCGTTCCCCGACGGTCCGGTGCAATAATCAATGCATTATTTTCGCCGCGTTTGCGGCTGTCAGACGTGCGACGGTCACGGGTCGCCGTTTGGCCTGGTATTTGCGTACGCCAGTCGCTGGATTCGTGGCACAATTTACATTTCGCGGCTGATTAATCGCGATTGGGCGCGCTCGGCGCATTATGCAGCGCGGATTTGAAAATTTTCCCGGAGCATTGATTTATTTTCGCACATCGCCAGCAAGATTCGTACAAAATGCGATGGATAATACGTGGCAAAGTGCAGTCTTCGACGTCTATTGTTTGCCGATTCGAACGCATTATCGTACGTAAATACAAGCGCGCGTTCGAAGATGATTAAAATGGCAAATTTGCGCGGGAAATGAAGTATGGGAACACGGCCTACAAGCACTTCATCGGTGAAACATTTTTCCGGGAAACGTGATGGAAAAAATATATAATATAATTGTAACATTACAGTGACAATTTGTAGATAAATTACAAAAAAAATGTATGTCCGATTCTGTGCGTACACGCGTTCCTGCAACTGCGGATTAAATCGAAGGCCATTATGGATATATTACCTATATGTATCGAAAAATGTTATTTGTATGACTTTATTTGCTAATCCAGGGTGTAATATTAAAATATAAATGAATACAGAATATTAATCATAGATGTTAAATTTGATATCCGTTTAATATTAATCATAGATGTTAAATTTGGTATCCGAAATTTGATATCCGTTACGAAATGTCTTTTCAGAAGTGCCGAGACAATAACCAGCACTTCTATCCAAAAATAAGAGTAATTTTTAATAGGGCACCATTTCGCAATTTTCGCGAAATGAAGCAATTAATTTGGGAATCGATATGAGAATCGCAGGAATCTTAAGAGAGCAAAAGCGAAAAGAAGTGACTAGCAGAAAAAAGTGTCCGAACAAATAACCCGATAATGACAGATTTCGGACGCACTTGACGCTGAGCCCATTAGGCCATGGAACGTGACGAAAATGAGTCCACGGACACGGGAAAAACTTTTAGGCGCAAAAATGCCGCGCAAATTGATCAGACCCCCGGACTTTGACGTAGCTAATGCGATTGTATCAAAGCGGCGCAATTACCCGTTCGAAATTCGTAATTTATGCACAGGCAATTACTCCAATTTAATTAAAACTCTTAGCCGGCGCTACCGGGGATAAGGATGGCTCAGTCATTAATTCGTGTCAAAGGCGACTCGCAATATATCGACGTGCTCGTTATGCAAACTTCGCGACCACATCGAACTCAGTTATAAATTTCAATGCCGGGGCGCTGACTGCGCGGCGTCAAATGGATTTGTCAAGATCCGATTACCTGGCTCCTTTTGTCCGCAATTTCTCCCGCGAATTAAAACCCCGCGGTAATTTTGTTTGCGCGTTTTTCGGCTTTCAGACTGATGGAGTAATGGCGCGGCCAGGTGGCGCTAGCTGCTGTCAGTCGGGATTCTGTCGATTCATATTTCGCACCGCGCGATGATAACGGGAAAATTCAGTGGACTTAATTAATGGACTTGATTTTGCAGTTTCATTTTATCATTGCATAGGACCGACTTGGCGAAGAGAAAAGAGTTGTGCCATTTCCACCCTTATGTGAACAATTTCGTTGGACCCGCATAAGGGTTTTCGAATTCCGCGACTTGTTTCGCATTGATATAAAATTATGTTCGAGTGAATTTCATTTTGCACCAGTTACAATTAAACCTGCACATGAATCTCGATCGGATTTCGATAACCGTATTTACAGAACATTTTTAATAAAAATTGTTCAAGATGAAGTAGGTAATAATAATAAAATAATATAAAATACACAGTGAACATCAGGTGTCTAATTTTAAAACACTTTGGTAAAATCGACAATGATAGTGTCTCAAATAGAACTTTTTTTCTGAAATAGAAGTTTGGCTGTAAAACGTGCAAAGCTTTATTTTTCCTAGTGTACTTTTCCCAAAACTTCGGAATATGTTAAATTTTTTTAGACGTAAATGGAACATTTTGTGACGTTACACTAAGACTGTTATTTAATTGGTTTTACTAATATTGAAGTAAAAATTTTGTTTACAAAACCTCAAATTGGTTAGCACAACAAACTACTCAATTATTTTGGGCAAAGAAAATTTGAAAATGTTACTTGATTGATCACCAATAATTCATCGAAATTTAGTAGGGCGCCCAGTTCGCCATAACACAAAGCGTTTCCAGCGTAACTGACACGACGCGATCGCGCGCTTCATTCCGCAGCTGCATTTTCGCCTAACCTGCGCCGCATCTGATCCGATTAGTATCGGGCAATTCACGTGGTCGACGTACAAGCGCGTATTTTTCCAGCTTCGCTAGCGAAAAAGCTTGCTTCGGCGTTTTTACCGTCATCTTCTCTGGGGATTCGCAGCCCGATATCGATGACGGCGCGCTTCTATCAGTCCCTTTTTCGCAATTAATTTTTTATTGCGAGCGCCGTCCGCGCGCGTTGTTGCGCCCATTAAAACCATTTGAATTCCCGCGCAACTCGGTGAACTTTCCGCGAAGATATATACTTTGCCGCAAATGCGCGAACACAGAAGGGAATCCGACTTTGTCGGAATAAATCATTTCGAGTCTTTTGGAGTGCCAACAAAACGGGGAAAAAATCGCAAACCACTTAGAGCGGACCTCAGACATTTTTAAAAACATCCGACTCCGCCTATAAAGCAAAGGTGATTTACGGCCGGAGTTGCATGCATTTTTAATTGTCTCTTATCGCATTTTCGGCGGGACGTACATTTTTGTTGCAACTTTCACGAATTTCGTTCATATACACAATGTGCAGGTATAGTTACTTTAAGAAAGTATAAGTAATGCTTATAAAATATGATGCAAGGTCTTTGACACCAAATTTTGACTTTCTTATTGCCATACCAGTGCCATTGAGAAAAATATTGTAATGTATTTATCTGAAAATGTTTGTATGATATTGATTTGACACAATTTAAGGGGGAATGTCATGTAGAAACGTCTATATCATACGTTATTTTGCATGAATATAATTAAGAAAGTATAGATTCGATCTATATAATAAAATGTATGACGGATTCAGCAACATTTGGAGAACAATTGACTATATTGAAACTTTGATTTGTTTTCATAAATAATAAAATGTTAATAATTTCATTGAAACAACTTTTTTTAGAAGCAGTTTGCGGTTGCCAAGATACTTCAGCGATTTTTTAATAAATATACAAAATTCAAAGTGGTTAGTGTTCAGGGAAGATGTATTTACTTCATAAAAGAACATTTTTGCAAATCTTTACCGTTTGAACAAAATGGCACTATCAAAGAATAAAGTGGGATTTTCCAGTAAAAAATGCGATTTTATAATTTTTTACAGAGAAATAAACAAATAAAATTTAAAAAGCTTTATTTTATGAATTATATATTTCAGGCACAAGCTCAAAAAATTTCAAGCAATTCAGCTTGGTAGTTCCGGAGAAATCGTGGCAACCGCATCTGAAAAAATAGTTCTGAGAAAAACTCGCATTGAATAAGTCACATTATTGGCAATTACGGTTAAACGATTTTGAATTTTGAGCTGAAAGTTCAACACAACATTCTTGAAATGTTATAGATTGGGAATATGTACTAAAAAATAGATTTTTTTTAAACTCTACATGATATTCCGCCTTAAAATCATTTGAAATCTTTATTCAGTGTCATCTTCTGTGCATTTAAGGGGGTAGACCACCTTGAAAAAATGAAAAAATCAAAATTTTTTATTGGCTTAAAATGTTCCTTGGAGTGTGTACTTTAATTAAATATTCATTCCAAATCCGTTGGATACTTATTTACCAGTCAACGAGCCGTTTTCCCGAAAAATGTTCTAGTGCGCTGAGCGATCGTCTGAGCGCCCTCAGCATTGAATTTCCTTAACGATGTGACTAGCGATAAATATTATTGCTAGCTATATCGTCTCAAAATAAAGATTGTCTCGAAAACAATGCGGAGATACAAATGTATGGCGCTGGAATCTCAGATTAAAGGTATATATTAGTTGCATACAACAAAACCGGAACTGAAACTTTAAAAGCGTTTTTCTCGAAATGGGTTTTTTTTGATTGGCGATCAAATATCTTCGGCAATTTACGTCGGATTTTGATGAAAATGGATATTCGGCTCACGATTTTGTGCTGAATTTTTATGGAAAAAACGACTTTTTTTCAGAAGGTCGCCATTTGTTTATAAACCAATATTTTTTTATGTTGGGTACAACAAGAAATACTTTTAAGATTAAGGTCTCAATTTTGTTTTTGTTCCAGGATGACTTAAAGGGACAAAAAACGAATCGCCGATTTCCACGCGCCGGAAAAAGTCATTTACGCGACTTGCTGCAGCGGATACAGGGACTGTGCGATCTGCACCAAAAAATTGTTAATAACATTGAATAATTGTTCAATAAAACCATGTAAAAAGATTTCCCATTGCTTTGTGTTTTCTTACAAGGTGGTCTACCCCCTTAATGTCTTTACTCTTTCTCAGTGAACTCGGGACATAGATTTTAAATTGATATATTGTATTTTAAAGCCTTATTACAACCACGTACCAATTTTACTAACTCGAGCTTATTCTTTGAAATTAGTTTTTGCGGACTCACCCTCTTGAGTTTTCTTATGCGTTAATCAATACGTCTCGGATAGATTTAACGTTTCACTTCACAAAATAAATCTGATAGCACTGATGTGAGCATGAGAGAATCCTTATTAAAAAAGAGGAGGAATAATGTAGACGGTATCTATATATTATTATCTTAATAATATAATAAGTTAATTCTCTCCTCACGCTCCCTGATCCCTCATTTTCAGACATTAGCCCTGATCTTCCGTGGTAGAAATGTCTTTCTCCGTGACACAATTTGAATCATCTTCAAATCATATACTTGTCCTCGCATTGTACCGTACCTGTCCTTTCACAAACTTATTTTTTTAACTTGAAAAAATACAAAATCAATCATAACAAAACATAGTTCCTCGCGCAAACTTTATTCTAAGCAAACTATTGTATCCCCATTATGGCACTATCAGTGTGTGCTCGGCAGTGCATGAATCAAAATCGTAACATTAATCATGCCATTTATATATTATAACCGATACATACCCCATAAACGTGTTATTTCGCAAATTGTCAATCCGACAGTTCCTCCAGCATTAAGCGACACGGTACCGCGAACAAGTATTAATATCACATTCATCATTTGATTTTGCAGGAGCGATATTCACGGAAGACCAAAAGGACAGCCCCTCCGAACTGGCCTTCAAATACGCCGTCTACAGAATCAACAAAGACAAGAATTTACTGCCAAACACAACGTTAGTCTACGATATAGAATATGTGCCTACGGACGACTCGTTCCGAACATCCAAGAAAGGTGAGTTCGGGCAAAGAATATACTTACAATACTCTGAGAAAAATACGTGTAAAATCACGCCGACTTTCGGTGGTAATTAGTAACCCACGTTTAGTGTCGTAAAATTACACCCGTAATTAAATTTTACACCCATTTGCGTACATTTACACACGTGTCGTATTGGTCCAAACGACCAACAACATTTTTGTAAAAAAAGTACATTTTTAATTATTTTTCGTGTTTTTTTCTTTTTTTTGTAACGTAAGTATCTCAAACAATAAATCAAATTCTGATCATTTTTATTATAAAGTCGACACTGCAACGAGTGCAAAATACTATTGGAAAAGTTATTTTAGTACATTTAAGGGGACACTCCGCTATTAAAATGAGGTGTATGAACGAGTAGACAGGCAAGGATGAACTTTTAGGTCATAATAGAGTTCGGTAAGGAGTTTTCATTCATGCATAGTAGGGGTCTTCATGACCATTACTTTGATGTTAAGGTCACAAAAATGGAGAAAATATTTTCAAACATTTTTTCAAAAAAGCTCAACATTATATTGTAGAGCATCATTTTTAACTATAGAAATGCAAGTTTTCATCATTTTATATCGTATGCCTCAGAAGGGGACAGCCTTTGAAAAAACAACAAAGTTCAGTTTTCGCAAAATTTCACTATTTCTTATTCTGAAGATCGTACGCCTTTAATAATATGGAAAATGCATCATTTCAAATGTTGTATTATTCTACCTTCTAGTTCAGATATCTGTAATTTAAATTTATTCATTTATCACAAGTTCGTCATTTTGACGAACTTGTGAAAAATGTCATTTTAAAGTTTAAATAAAATGTTATTATATTAGTATAATAAGATTTTATACTATTAGTCTTTATGAAATTTTGCGAAAATTGAACTTTTGTTGTTTTTTCAAAGGCTATCTCCTTCTGAGGCATACGAT
>JABFPB010003525.1:0-16881 GCA_022817645.1 Ceratoteleas bidentatus
GTATTATTCTCAAAGTTATAGCGAAAATCATTTTTGTTAGCGGTCCCACAGACCGACATCCAGGGTTAAGGGTTAAAGCCATTTCAGTATTTCTCATGAGTTTTCGCATTGATTAATATAAGTTTCTGACAACTTAAACATTTCATTCTGACCACGCTACTACTACCTTAGCGAAGCTCAGTAGCAAAATTATAAATGATATTGTAATGACAGGATCTTTCAAAGGCACACACATTGTGATTCCGCAGATTCCATTAATTCCTTCCGATCTTCCGTTCCAGTTCATACGTCGTCAGTTCCCCAACAAATTGGCTTTCGCAATGAGAATAAACAAATCTCTAGGTCAAACATTAAAAGTTACCGGCGTTCATTTGGAGAAGCATATTCGTATATTCCGGTGCATTGATATAAATAGTATTTTTTTTATTGCTTGTTGTTCTCATGTATTTTGTAGTACTATGTTATATTTAATATGTTATATGTAATTTGTTATATTTAAAAAAATTTGCTGTTAAAAGAAAATTTTATTAATAACTATAAAACCAACTGTTAATGTTTGTGTGTGTATGTGAGTTCGAGCTTCGCTCGATTTCTAGGATTTCTTTTCATATATTACCCGGGCGAAGCTCAGGTTTTTAGCTAGTGATCTATAATTAATTGCAGAAGATTAGTGATTCCGTGTTTTCAAGGTGGAAAAAAACGCAGAATCATTAATTGTCTAAACCCGTTGTTTGCAGATGTTGGATTGTAACCAGAAATATTCTCCAATAAACACAGAATCGCGCTATGGTCAGAGTATTGCAAAATATTATGTAATAATTTTTTTATAAACAAAGTCCCCAACTCCGTTGCAGCGGGTTTGAGACATCACCTTAACCCATATTCAGTAAACTTACCGAGCTTATTGAATGCGGAATGATACCTGAAACCTGCACAAAATAATTGCAAATTAAGTTGGTTAAAAGGATATTAATTTATGATCAATGTTATTAAGTAAAATCATTATGAATATATTCATAATGATTTCAAGGTTTATATTATAATACAAACCTTGATTGTTCGCACCACACACAAAACAGCAACAATCGGCACAGGATTGTAATTCCGTGGTTTGAACTCCGCAAAACTCAATATTGTATGTAACTGTATCGAACTCTTTGGAACTCTGTAGAACTCTTCGAAACTCGCTCGACATCTTTCAAACTCTCGGTGACTCGGAGGTCTATCCGACATATTTGCCTCTCGATTCTACTCTTTTGAATTATCACGCACTCTTGTGCATTTTTCGAAAGAGTTGCGAGTGGGCAACCCCTTGGCTTGAAGTTTATATGGCTCAAATTTAGCACCTCCTGAGCACAATCTGCAGGTTGCACTTTGGTTTCCGCGGCGGTTTCAGACCTCCCGAAGGTTATCCAATTGCCTCCGGCCGATTCGACATTTCAATATCTTGACAGCACCGGTCTTCGTACACATAACCTACCTGCCACTTGCGGAAACATACTCATGGCTTACCAGGAAAATTTTTGACAGCTGGTGTGTACCGTCCGAAACGACGTAGAGCAATTGGATGACTCGGTCTGCAACCGCCGCGGAAATAGATTTTTAGCCGGACGAAACAATATTAGATTACGTAACTAGGGCAGGAAATGGGCGATTCCCGACGAGTGTATTGAAGCACGAGGGAAGCACCCTGAATAGCAGACATTGGAAGTAACGCCGTTACTTGTAACGCGTTACTCAAAAACGTTACTTTTTTCATGTAACGGTAACGTTTGCGTTACTTTTTTTTGGCAAGTAACGGTAACGGTAACGCCGTTACTTTAAAAAAAGAACGGTAACGAAAATTGGTTTTCGTTACCGTTACTTTTATAATATTTCACCTAATGGATACCTGTATTGTTTCTACGATTCAGAATAATCGTCGATTCTATATAATGTATTAGTATTGGGCATGTTTTGGTCAATCACCCACTGATAAGAACCTCGGGACGTTTACTATTACCGCTGACCACCTCAGTTGTCTCCGTCCTTTCTGAAGACGAAGTTGTGCGATCGCGAAATAATACATCTACTCGTAAACGGGATGGAGAGTGAACTTAGACACCATTGGCCAATGTTCAAAAGTGTCTTCGAATTAAAAAACGAAGAAGAACGGAAGTACTCTTTTTACTGTTTATTATGTCCGTCCAGGCCAGTGCTGTCCGCAAACAAATATAGCGCGGGCAATCTGAAGAAACATATGACGGAAACTATTTCATTTTATGTAAGTAATGATTTGAATTTTCCTATAATATTAATCACGCTTTTACTCAACGGGTTTGAGACGTGGCATGCGCCCCGATATCGATTTGATTGTGTATTCATGTTTTCGCTCGAGTGTTCGATTCAATCCAAAACATTTCAAAAGTTTCAATAATAAGGTGAATGTCCCAGCTTTTAATTAGTTATTAGTGAGATTTAATCTTAATGAAAGAAAATAACCTCAAGAAAACTGAAATATCTTTCTATTGTATACAATTAATTGACTTTGTCCATAATCGATTGAAATTGACTGGGTGGTTCAACTGAGCGATGCACAAATGATATATATATGTACAATTAATTTGGCTATTCTGACAAACATGTAATTAAATCAACAACATTTCAGGCCAAACATCCTCATGATTTGAAAAGAATAACTGAGGCAAACGAAATCAACAAAAATGCACGGAAGAGACCTCATGACAAATCAACGAATGGTAAACCAGCAATAAAAAAGTCATTTTTGAAAAATACTAACTTGCTGCAACAGTGCGTTGATAAGGCAGTAGTTGACTTAATTATTAAGGAAAACTTGCCACTGGCGTTAGTTGAAAAAGAATCCTTCATTGATTTGTGCCGGATTGGTCTGCCAGACTCCATCAGAGTCATTTGCAGCAAAACTGCGAAAGTAAAAATACAAGCCTCATACGACATCATGGTGAATCTCGTGATCCAAAACTTGGAGAAGGTTGAGGCAGTTTGTACAACTACAGATTTGTAGAGTAAATCCAAAAAGTAACGTATTATCGTTCAGATTATGAATGAAATGTTCGAATTAAATGAGAAATCTAATATTTACAGGTCTTACATTGGCATGACAGCTCACTGGATAAACCCAACCACCTTGATTCGCGAATCTGCTGCCTTAGCGTGTCATCGAGTCGTCGGCAGACACACGCACGATGTTTTAGCGAGAGAAATTGACAACATTCATACTCAATATCGAATTCATAATAAAGTTACGTGCAACGTTACTGACAACGCGAGCAATTTCGGCAAAGCTTTTCGGTAACTTGCAAAAGCACTTTATGTCACTCATTATAAATATTATATTGGATATTACATAAACATATTACAATATTTTTGTGTAGAGTTTATCATGATGAACACGAAGATGATGAACACGAAGAAGCCAGCGATTCTGAGGACGACATCGAAATTCATTCATTGGGAGATGATACAGATTTCGTTGACGAAGAAGAAAACATCAATTTGCCCCCCCAGCATCGATGCACCTGCCACACTTTGAATCTGATAGCATCCAAAGATACTGAAAAAGCTCTTCAGTCTCCAAGCTACAAAAAAGTCTACCGTTCCTGTTTCGCAAAATTGAATAAATTATGGAGCAAACAAAATCAGTCCACGCAGATAGCCGACTACATCAATTCGAAGTGCGGCGTGTATTTAAAGACACCGGTAACTACCAGGTAATAATATACTTTGAATAAAAGATGACAGTAATTAACTTGAAATTTATTTCAGATGGAACTCTACATATGACAGCTTAAATCAAATCCATGTTCTTTTGGAAGATGGTCAGAACAAGATCAATTTGTGCTTGGACTTCTGCCAACTCCCTCGACTTACAAACGAAGAACAAGCTTTTATTGCTGAATATTGTGAAGTTTGTATTTTCGTCATCATATCAACATATCATTCTATCACTGAATAATGATTTTGTATTAACTGGACCAAAAATATTTTAGGTAATGAAACCAGTAGCCCATGAACTGGATACGTTACAGAGTGAGCAAGGGATGTACATGGGCTACTTACTTCCCATCATCCAAAGGTTGAAGGACGATTTGGACTCATTGAAACGCAGGGATTTGTTGTATTGTCAGCCTTTGATTGACGCGATTGAAGACGGCATAAGCAAAAGGTAGATGACTTGTATATTGACATATTTTAATTTATTATGATAGTTTATATTATATTATATGAAATTTTCAGATGTGATCATTTGTTTTCGCAAAGAGACCTCATTATGGCCAGTTGCTTGCATCCCCGATTCAAACTGAAGTGATTGTCGGGTGATAACAAAACTGAGGCCAAAAAACACCTGATCAGTCTAACCGGTGTTTCGGAGAGTGAAGAAGTTTCGACTGCAGAAACGACAGGCAACCTGAAAACGAGTTATCAGCGTTCCTGGCTGCACGTAATCAGGACCTATCGCTCTTAAACGATTTTCCTTTGATAAAAAAATTGTTTATACAATATAACACTGCAATACCCAGTAGCGCGCCTTGCGAGCGGCTGTTTAGTACAGGGGGATTGGTCATGACCAACAAAATGGTAGACTGAACGACAAACTATTCGAGCAAAAAGTCCTTCTGAAAATTAACAAATAGTTTGTATAATTGTTATATATTTTAGTCTACTAATGTTATGTATTTTGTACGTTAATAAATGTACACAACTGAAATGCTTTTGGTTTATTTAAAATAATCACCCCTCTGTTATTGAACATTTGTTACTCAACGTCGTTACTCAAAATCGTTACTCAAAATCGTTACTTGTTGAGTAACGACGTTACTTGGTGAGTAACGGTAACGGTAACGCGTTACTTTTTTTGTTCGCAAGTAACGGTAATGGTAACGCGTTACTTTTTTTTAAACGGAAGTAACGGTAACTGTAACGAGTTACTTTTATGGGAAAGTAACGTATCGGTAACGCGTTACTTTTTTAAAAGTAACTTCCAGTGTCTGCTGAATAGTAGGAGGTAATTGAAGATTTCCCTTTCAGTTTTTAGGGTGAGAAATTGAGTTTCAGCCGCGTTAAAATTTACCAAATTTATTTAAAGTACTGAATAAATTACACGTTAATAGACATACATCCATATGTGTTTTCTTCATCATAAAATATTGTAGTATTTTATTAACATTAAAATGTCGCTTAATCCTTTTAATGGGATGCCGTTTGGAGTTGTGTTATTATGAGAAGAGAGGGGATTGACCAATCAGTTTGAATATCGTCACATGTGCATGTCAGATGTTGCGCGCGTTGCAGGAAGTCATCACTCCGACCCCACTAAAAGGGTTAAAGTGAGTAACCCTTAACCCTTTAACCCGCACATTTCTATCTTCAAAAAAGTTCCTGATTAAGTACTCGCAAAGGACGCGTGTATTGCAGCACAAAAATATAGGTGGGTCGTTTTTCGACCCACTACCGGTGAAGGAGTTAAAAAATTAGAGAGAGAGAGTATTATTTGAAAAAGCGATGAGTTATTAATTTTCCCTCACTCCGGGCGGGAATACCAACATTCCCGCCCTGACGGGCGGAACTGTGGGCTTCCCGCTCCGTCGTAAGGGAAAATATCGTACACACTACGGGGGGAATTTCGATTTCTAGTCGTTCCTTCCAGAACTCGGCTTCGCCTCGATCCGGAAGTTCACTCGTTTCGAAATACGAAATTCCCTGCCTAGTGGTGTAATGTACTATTTTAACTTTTGAATTGTAAATCTATTTTCTATCTATATCTTCGAATTACAAATGGAAACCACTATCACTAATACTAATAATATCGTTAGTGCGAACCGCCTACTCACAGTATTATATTACTCATATAAAATGTATTCACTTGATTGTAACTACTGTCCTTCTTTCTGTTTTTAGAAATTTAAGCTACTTATACGAATAGAAGATGACGTAACAAGCCTGCGAGAAAAAATGAGTCAACCCACCGTGGAACTGACGCCATTGTAATGACACCGACGCTCACAGCAGTCACCACTCCCCTCTTTATTCCTTTTTCATCATTTCTTAGCGATCGGGATTATTAAAAAAAACATTTACACGCGTTTCGAATAATAATGTCACATCTCGAACAAAAATACACTGAGAAAACTAATTAGTAAAAGATGCGAAAACCTCGCACGCTTTAACAGATATATCTTGTAAAGTATACGAATTCTTCATACCTTTTATGATATTTCTCGTAAAGTGTACGGATTCTTCGTACCTTTTATTTTTGTAGCTTTTAGGAATTAGTTTTCTCAGTTTAGATTTTTTTTTATTGAAAACTTTCTCATTTATCAAACTATTTGTTTTAAAAACTAACAAAAATTTAAAAAACAAACAACAAAATCACGAGATGTGTCAATTTTTGCCTCTCAATCGGAGATGCGAATCTTCGACTGGCAATTTTGACCGAGCGCTTCCAAGTATTTGTTTGTTGTACGCCATTCCGGCGAAGATATATCAAGCTGGAAACATCCTATGAGATGTTTTTGGACTAGGGAATACTCATCCGTGTAGTAACAATCATGTTTTTGTGGAGGAACGTGTAGCACGTTTTTAATCATTTTCTTTTGCATCACTCTTCTGGGCTAAGTGTTTCGGGGATACCTTGTGGAAGCGGATCGGGGCTGCATAGAGGACAAATAAAATTACACGGCGGTGAATTGAAAATTGAAATTGTAAAAAAGTGTAAAATTACATAATATAGTAAGTTTTTACATGTTTAATGTAAAATTGTATTTTCACAATATTTTCACATAATATATCGCAAACATTGAATAATATAAAATGTATTTATCAGTTTAATTAATTTAATTAATTAATTTTGTTTATTTAATGCAAATTAGTTAAGCCTGGATAAGTATACGATAATTATGTCTAGATATAATTACCAACAATGTAATTTTACACTTTTAGATTTACCACGAATCGAATCTAAGAGGAATAATAGATCGTTCTAATAGTAACCCTGCGTAACGTCGCATCGTTGCCGTAATTTCGATGAATGATTGCTTTTGTCAAGCAAACACGACATTTTCATCGGTTCGGCATTATTTTTATAGTTAGAAATCGTGGGCTGTCAGTTTGGACAAGTTATTTACTTGAACCGAATTCGATATAGCGTTGTCTTCAATAAAATTTGCCTTCAATCACAATAGTTTATGGCTAAGAAATTTGCATCGCGAAGCGTTGACGTGTTGGAGACAGAATTTCATGCAGTGAAACATATCATCGAGTACAAAACTATATCGAGGATAGGATGGCCCATTCAACGATTCGTACACATACAGTGTAACATATCAAGATTGTGACGAGTGAAATTTGCACAACAGGAAAAGCACTCATTTCCGAGTTCCTACACTGAAAAAAAAATTCTGGCCGTTTCCAAGTATATTATATTCTTGGATGAGATATTCTTGAAGGAAGTATATTTTAATTTCAAACAAGTATATTTTACTTGAAACTATCATATGTCTACTTCAATCAAGCATATTTCACTTAAACGAAGTGAAATATATTCTCAATATTTTTGAGAATATTATATACTTGATTCAAGTGAAATATACTTGAATCAAGGTTCCTTTTTTTAGTGTGTAGGAACATACAGGTCTATTTTTCTAACAACAATTTATAAAAGTTGATTATAATTATTTCTATATAGAAGTTGCTTCTGTGTAACTCAAAAAGTTGACCTCGAATTTCAAAGTGGCATTTGGTGGGATTTTCGGTGGACTGCCTTTCATTCCATAAGCGTATTCAGGGGCACAGGTCAGCATGGCAATTTCTCCCTTCTTCATAGTCGCGACTCCGATGTCCCATGCTTTAATGACCCGACCTTTCTTCAGGTCAAACCTGAATGGCTCATTGCGATCCCTACTGGAGTCAAACTTGGTTCCATCCAACAGTGTTCCAGTATAATGAACGATGACCTCATTGCCCTGGGATGGGGTTTCTTCTCCAACACCCTCTTTCAGGATTTCCTTAAGCACTCCACCGTCCTGTTCCGGTGAAATGTCAACCATTCTAAAACAATAATCGATTATTAATAAAACTGAATGTTTTTAGTTTAGCAGACGTCAGGGGGTTTATAGGGAATGAGTTGGAAGAGAGTTTAATTGCTCTATGATACTGGAAGTAAGCGTAGTTAGAATAATATGAAAGCAGAACGATGGCAGGAAGGTGGTTTAGTCGTAAATAATGGAAAATATATTAATCATGATAACTACAATGAAACAAAATTTATGCAAATTTTATGAAAATGTTGAAGAAGTTTGTATGCAAACTTTACATAAAGTCCGCATCAAATTTGCACAAATGTGCGACCGTTTCTGACATGAAATTTGTATAAATATTTATACTTTCCTACAAATTAATGTAAATATTGTAAATGTAAATATTACATTAGAATTTACCTTGAAAAATACTTATCATGACCTGAGTAACTAATTTCTAATACTACTACATTTTATTATATATTTTTATACCAAATACTCTGCAGTCAGTAAACTTACAGGGGCTAATTATTGAACCACCATCTGTAGATTTTAATGGCTACTATTAACCTATCTTTCATCAAGTTATCATAATACTCGAAATCCATAGATGTTTTCTTTTCTAATATTAATAAGAAGCAAACAATAACAATAATGTAATTTTAAACATGTGATATTTAGTTATCCTCAATTATTATTATACTCAATTATAAACATTTGTTAAATTTTTACTCAAAATTTGAACACATTTTATACAAAACTTTATGCACTGAAAAAACTATGGTAGTAAATAACTCCCACATGTGGTAGCAAAAAGATACCACGCCGTGGTATGAAATCTCTACCACCGTGAGATGGAAACGCTACCACCGTGAGATGAATACGCTACCACCGTGGAAGGAAAATGGCCCCACCGTGGGAGGAAAATAGCCCTATGGAGAGTGAGCCATATGTGTGGGGTAAAAATGCTACCACGCGTGGTAGGAAATTTATACCACGCGCGGTAGTAAACAGCGAGCACTTTTTCGTGGTAGCAATTTACTCCCACAGATTTTTCAGTGTGCAAACCTGAAACCAAATCCTATCGTAGATTAGTGCAAATTTTATGCAAACTTTACGCAAATTTTATAGAAATTTTATTCTTGAACGAATTTGCAGGAAATGTATCAGTTAGTATTTCAAGTTTAAAGGAAAACTTTAAACTTGAAATACATGAATATACATATTTCAAACTTTGTTACATGAACATACATATTTCAAACTTTAAAGTTGAAATACTTGAAATACAAAACTTTAAGATTAAAATCATGGAAATAAAATTTTTCCTTTAAACGCTACAAATGATAAATTTAATTTAAAAGTATACAAATCTGTTCTTTTCAACTTTTACGATACAACAATGTGTATTAGTTTGCTTGAATCTAAATTGGACGAATAGAATAAAACTTGTATTTCTTTTTCCCAACTTTGTTTTACTGTAATTTCATTGATGACTATACACACATTTCTTCATCAGTTGATTGCAAAGTTTCAAAAGGAAATATTTACAAGTATATATTTTACTGTTTATGGAATGTGTGTTGATATAAAAAATTATTTTCTATTTTTCTGTTTTATTATTTGTGATTTAAGCCTACAAAATGCCTATAATTTTACATTCATATTCGGAATAAGTTTCAACATCAAACTCGGATGATATTGAATAATATTCCAGAATGTTCGTTGACACGTCCACAATATTATATTTTTAATTCACTTTAATATATAACTATAATATTATCCATCTTTTGCTTTTGTCACTGGAATTATATTCTCCGTTATCTCTTCTATTGTTTTCAATTACAAAAATTAAAGTAAATATATTGGTAAAATAAGAATGCTTTGTCAGTATATTACTTGCAAATTACTTGCAATAAACTCTAAAGGTAAATGGGAAACTTACTAAATAATAAGATAAATAATAAACCAATTTTATTTAGACCAACCAACTCCATATTTATAAACATAATAATAATAATAAAATATTAACTATAATATCCAAACAAATGTTTTCAATGACTGATCAAGGATAACATTTTATAACTCATTCTAAAACCACTTATCCTTTCTTAAAAATATCTTAAAATCTTATACAATTATTATATACAAGAACATTACAAATCCAATCACAAGAATTACAATCACAGGAAACCACAAACCATAAATGAAAGAATTGTCAACTTTGTTTGATAAAAGTATAAAATATCAAAACGTCAAACAAATGAAAAATAAACTGTATGCAAAATAAACAGCTTTTATATCCTTCAACACAAATTTAATTTTTCTATTAAAAAAGAAATGACTATACGTTTCTACGAGTTCAACCGAAAGAGGTTATATAACTTCGTAATCTCTCAACTACTTTACCCCATTAGAGTTTTAATATGTAAAGTACTGCTCTTCAGGAAATTGTATACGCCGAGAATGATGAAATTAAAACATAATCAGTGGACGAAAACCCTTAAAATTTTCCGGCAAAAACAATAGGTTGTGGACAGGAAGCCCACGCTGTTTCTTCGCGATTATTCGACCCAATGAATGAGTTGACCGCAATTTTATTTTCAGTCATTCAATGAGAAACTTTCTGCACGACGCAAACAACTTACGCCGCGACAACTTAAACTCAGAGTTGGAACTTACCTGGATTGTTTATTTCAGTATACAACAACAGCTGAAATTCGATTGGAGTCCAAGATAGGACCGGTGCTGTATATGTGTTGGCGGGAGCGCGCCTGTGTGCTTGTGCGATGCGTTCGAACGGAACTGCTCGAAAAGTGGAATAATTTCCAGTCAAACCGCCGCACAGAATGTGCTAGAAAATTAAAGCGCGAATTCCCTTTGCATTCTGTACGGCGTGCTGAAAGTCGGTATTGTAGTGTGTGATGTTATCGCTCATAAGATATTTTCTTTACTTTCAAAATAAAGTAAAATAATAAAATATCAAAAAAGCAGGAACTGTTTTAATTAAGTCTGAACTGAAAAAAAAAAAACTTACCCTAGGCACCAGCAACAAAATGTTTATTTTCTGTAATTTCAATAGTGAAGGCTGTGAAATTTGTAAAGGAATTTGTAAAGAAAAACATTTAATTGATATATTAATTATATTACCATGTTCATTTATAACAACATAATTTTCTGAAATGATATTTCAGAAAATTATGTTGATAATGTTAGTACATTAGTTTAGGTTGAATGATCAAAGTTTAAAAAAAAATTACAAAAAGAAATTTATTGTATAATTCAAAAAAATTGAACCTGATTTAAAGTGAAACGAAAAATTTGTTGCAAACGTCTTTTCTCATTTTTTTCTCATATTTAAAACAGTTTCGAATGTTATAATTGTAAAATTCGTGTTATTAAATGTTCAACTCTATATGAGATATTGAATGAATAATGATATAATGTATTTCTGCAAGCAAAGATGGTAAGTGAAAAAACTACTGATTTCATTTTCTCACCTGTAATATATGAGATAAGAAATAAAAAACATGTCATCCATAATATCTACAATCATTTATTTTTGCATTTAACTATCAGCAATTTTATCAGAATGTTGAACCTGATACATGATATTCTGTAATTAAACTGGAGTTTCGAGGAGTTCGGTGTATTTTTTGACCTTGCTGGCGACACTCATGTCAACATATTTGTCACCAATGGAAACAATCAGTCCACCAATGATCTCTGGGTCAACCTTGGTATTCAGGATAATAGTCTGGCCCTTTTTCAGGAACGCATTCAGTGCAGATTGCAATTGTGTCTTGAGCTCAGCTTCTAAAGGTTTGGCGGAGACAACTTCGCAGATGATTTCTCCTCTAGTGGCAGCAGTGAGAAGTTTGAATGAATTGACCACTTGGTTTAAAATGCGAAGGCGGCCGTTTTCAGCCATTAATATCAAAAGATTTGTTGTGGCTGAATTCAAACTGATGGAACTGCCGATCTTGGCCAATATCTCGGATTTAATTCTGCGTTTGATTGTGGGATCCAGAACGAATTCTTTGAAGGCTTTGTCGGTTTTTGCAAGTCCCTGAAAATGAATAATCGTTAGCATTTTTAAATGATAACGTTGATACCCATTAAATGTGAGTAGTAAGTAATCTATTAATTTTTTAATGGGAGATTTAATTAAATGGTCAAGTTATTAAAGATTCAGCAATTAAGAGAGGGTTTCCAGTAAGAAGGGTTTCCAGGTGTCCATCGTGATATCTACCATATATATAAAGGATTTACTTAAAGTTTAGGTAAATACAACTCAGCATTGTCCAACTACATGTACATAAATTGTATACATAAATCGTATACAAAAATCGTATACATAATATTTACATAATTTGTATTTGATTGAAAAAGGTTTATAGTTTTAAAAACACATTAAAAGTTTATGACTATTTGGTTTTCGAACTTAGACATTTTTATGTATATTGAAATCTTATTTAAGGTGATGTACATTATCGGCATTCAGAGCATTTCTGGCAATTTAATATCTGGCAATAAATATCTGGAAAACTACTATAGATAAGTTAAAACCGTTAAATCATTCCATTGTTGAATTCACAAGGATCATTTTGTCAAATTTTGATGAATATTAGTTATCGCTTGACTTCGTAGCTAGATACGCGTTTTGTCCAAAGGTTTTGGGGTTAGATATTTTTCATTAAAAACGCGTTTACTCACTACGACTTCAATATTTAACCAATATTGTTCAAAATCTACAGAAATACTCTTCGTTTAACAAAGAATCTCGTGATTTCACGGTTTTCAGAACTATTATTCAGTTTATGAGTTATTGTAAAAAAATCAGGTTTGATGCGGAATGGCCGATTCAGAGTTACTCAGTCCGTTCGACATCACCTTAATAACAACAATATATTTTCAGAAACACAAGACGATCGATGTAATTAAACACTGTATACTTATAAATAACAATTTTAACATTAACCATTTAACGGTATAATTACTTTAATAGTATTATTCGGCTAAATGTGAGTTACACCGTTAAAGAGTTGAAGTAGGATTTTATTAAAATATTGAGTTCCCTGTTAGAAATACTGAAACGGATATCATTAGGACTATTTATATGTGTATTTATGCGGTTTTCGTCCGCAATTTGTAATGTTTTGAAATAAAGTTTGTTAGCAAAAAATTCTTATAATGGAATTAATGTTTGTTAAAAACAATAACTCCACTCTTATGGAATTACTTTAACCCTAGAACGCGCACGTGAAAATACTTCCGTAAACGCGCACATGGGTCCCTGGGATCCGAACGATTTTGCACGCGCTGCATCTTTGTCAAAATACATGCAAATTGTTTGATATTTTATTTTTATGAATCCATTGCGATGTTAGAAATACGATTGCCACACTCCCTGATAAAATTTTTTTTCAAAATTGGAAAGAGATACTAAATATTAAAATAAAAAATTGAAACTAACACTTCGCTAAAAGAAAAGGGCCAAACTAATCTCTAGTCGCCAATAACGGACGTTTGAAAAAGTATATTTATTCTGACATATGAAAATCACTCATTTGCATACGTGGAATGCAAATAAATAAAATTTAGGGTAAAATTGCTTAAATATTTTTAAACTATACTAATTTTTAAATATTTGATACATTACTTAGCAGCAAACAAAAATTTCTAGTCAAGAACTGCTAGAAAACTGCCGTCGTTAAGCAAATGGGTCCCTGAGACCCAAGAAATGACTTAACCCTCTACACTCTCAAAACTGTCCTTTAAAGTTTAACAGATTTGTTTAAAATTTAAAGGATTTTCCAGTCAATATATGTCTAACAGGAATTTCGTTAATAGTGACAAGATTCCATAAATTCCTTTAAAATTTAAATTATTCATTTAAAAACAAAAGAATGATTTTAAAAACGAACGAATATTCGTGTTTATTGTAAAAGATTCTTATGACATTTAAAGGAAAATAATAAAAGGAATATCCTGTCATTATTAATAGATTATTTTTAAGAGTGTATCATGAGGTTTCCTCCACTCTTGAGATGTAGTTCGCGCCAGGCTATCGCCACTGTATCCCTTTTCACCCAACGCATTGGTTAGTTTGCATGCCATACGGCACCCTGGTTTAAAAACATAGAGTTTCTGGCTCAAAAATAATGAGCCAGAAACAGTACGAAAATGCAACCGAAAATTTCGTATATGGATACGAAAAAGTCACATTTGAAAGCTTGTTTCTGGACGAAACACACAATTTCTGGTTAAATTATTTTCTGGTTCAAATAATTTAACCAGAAACTAATATGATTTGTGTCATATGATTTGTGTAACCCAGTGAGCGCATCGCGGCGCACGTACACGACTAAACAAATTTAAAATGATTGGCCCGTCAGACGAAAGTCGAAAGTCAAAAAATATTCACTCTGCTAAATATACAATATTTTCAATTGAATTTAATTAAGTTCACTAATTTTTCCATTACATTGTATCCACATTTAGCACAACGTTTCGCTGAGACAATTGAATTACACATTGGACAACTTGCGGATGCATGCAGCATAGATTCATATATAAATAAGCATAATGTTATCTATAAAAATATTTCAACAGGGTTACATATAGTATCAACGAAAGATTTGTCAGATTTGTCTGTTCGCAAAATATTTAATAAATTAAATTCAATATAACGATAGAAATTCTACTCTATTTTAAATCGTGTCTTGTTATTTTTATCAAATTTAATTTTCTTGACAAACTTCACAATCTTTCATTTCCTATTAACCTATAATACAATTATTTTGAAATTTGTTGTGATTTTTCCAAATCCAACGATTTATATACACCAAACCCCTACACTACGCAGTGATGCGAAATCAGCCCGTTATAAGAGAATTTGTCACTTAAAAATTTAAGTGTCAAATTCTCTTCTTATTATATATACAGAAAACATTTGTATTCAAATTTATAGACTGTAATATTCATTGTTATTTACACTTTAAGAAAAATTATATTCAGTTAAAAAATTGATTTGTTTCCAGCGATTAGTTAAGAGGTAGACGGCGTGGCAGTAATGGTTTGGCGTATTGCATCGTACGTCGCAAACATCACTAACGGGACAGCGATATGAAATCGAATAAATGTCGATGCCGACTCGCAAAACCACTGAATCGACGATGATTCAACGTTGATATCAACATTAATTCGATGTCGATTCACTGTCGATGGTCAACGTTGATGTCGATTCAATGTTAAGACACTACAACAACGTCGATCGATGGGTATCAACGTGAATTCTACGACGACCGAAGGGACACTGAGACACTGATTCGTTGTTGATTTAACAATGATTCAATACTTACATGATTCGCCATTGATATCAATTCAATGTCGATTTACACGGAGAAAAAAAGATTGTGCTACTGCACTAAGAAAAATTCCATCCTATTTTAGGATGGTAAATACCTTCACTTTTATTCGATGCATTTTCATTCTATATTACTACAAATTCATCCTTTAATATAATGGAAATGTCACCCGATTAAAGAATGTACAGATATGGGAGTTTCAGTCGATTTCAACCTGTATTAGGTTGCGCGGTCATAGGAAAAAATCGTGCCGCAATCTATCGTTTATTACTATGCCAACCCATAGGATTACCCGATGGGTAGTGACGTCAATGCACATGTCGTGGCGTGTAGGCGCAGTGCACGCCATGCGCAATACACGCATTCGCGTCACGAGTCGGCCCGTCGACCCATTGACGTCACGACCCACCGGAAAATCCTGTGGGATGGCATAGGAATAAACGATAGATCGCGCTACGTTTTTTCTATGATCGCGCAACCTAGTATAGGTTGAAATCTACTGCTTTAAGGTGAAACGTTACTCGTAATTACTAGTGTGTTTTATCGTTACGTTGTTAAAACATTGCAATTTCACTTGAAGCAGGCTTGCTATTTTACCTTAACCGGGTGAACGTTTCCATGCTATTAAAGAATGAAATGCATGCTATTATCAGTCAAGTTTATTTTGGGATGGATTATTAAGGATGGATTTTACTTGGAGGATACTCATCCTCTAATAGGATGAAATTTTTCTCAGCGTGTGACCAAACGATTTGGTTGAAACGATTTAGTGGTGTCATACAAATATTTGATACAAGTAATCAAATGTTTTGGTATAGATTTGGTTGGCTGATCGGGTTGGGCCATCTTCGACAATTAATTTTGTCCATTTTTGATTGCTACAACCAAAATCAATTGGTTGTTAGAACCAAAACATTTGTTTCCTGTGACTTCGTAAAACTTCGTGACCAAAATATTTGTTTACTATAACCAAATAATTCGGTTAGTTGTAGCTAAAAAAATAACCAAATTATTTGATTATGGCATAAAAAATTTGGTTGTCACAACCATAATAATTTTATCCGTGTAGTATCGCTGTTCCATTAAGGAGATTATTTTTTCAACAACCCCTGCAGAAATAAAAAGTCTGAAAATGACTGAAAAAGTCTGAAGAAGTCTGAAAATTTTCTGAAAAAGCCTGAAAATTCTGAAAAAAGTCTGAAAGGTCCCAATTTTGACACCGTTTCAGACTTTTTCAGATACGTGCCGACCCGTGATAAGTAATGTCTGAAAATGTCTAAAAACGTCTGACCCGCAATATACGGACGGCAAACTTTTCGGGTCTTTTCGCACTTGTTCGGACCATTTCAGACTTTTTCAGAATTTCTCAGAGTATTTCAGACTCAAATTACGAATTTAAATAGACCTTTTGAACTAGTCTTGTACACGCAAAAAAAAAGATCTATGCGTTGCCAGTAATACTGGTATTCCAGAGTACGAAT
>JABFPB010003526.1:0-16880 GCA_022817645.1 Ceratoteleas bidentatus
ATTTTATTTCAATTAATTTCATTTCATTTCCTTTTATTATATTTCATTTTGATTAAAAAAGACAATTTGAATTTCGCGCGAAAAGTCAGGCACAGATTGTAATTCAAGTTCAAACTTCAACTTCAGGCAGCTATGAGTTAACCTCATGTTGAGCTTTGCTATTTAAAAATGGATAAGACACTAACTCCGTGACAGCAGAACTTGAACACTACCTTAACAATGGAAAAAAACACTCGACTTGTCAAAAGTAACCTCTCTTTTGAGTTTGATGTAGTCAAGTCTGATCTCGTGTAATTTCGCGTAGTCTAGTATAAGGTTGGCTACTCTGGTCGAACAAAGCAATCTGATTGGGAGATATAGGCGTTACAATCTACAACTTCAGACATGTCATGAGTTTTTTAAGAAAGGGATTTGATTAACTTTCTGAAGTTGAAGCGCTTGCTGGATCTACAGAAAATATAAATATTTATATTTTTGAATATAAATATTTGGTGCACTTTCATAACAAAATAATATATTACGTCCGAGGGCGCCACCGGCGCCCGAGGCCAATACGACTTTTTTCACGTCAATGTGGCGTGCCAAAAGTGGAAGGAATTAGATTAGAGTGACCGAAAGCGACGCTTTTGGCACGAGAACCTAATTAGTTCCACTTTAGGCCGCTACACTGACGTGTGAAAATCAAAGTGCGCTTTTACAAGTCTCCGCTTTCACTATTGTTTTTAAAGAAATTAAAAAAAGAACAAATAAAATTTAGCAAAATAAAATTCAACTTCAAAAACAAAAATTGGAATGGCGCGCGCGACGCGCGCGCTAACTTAACCTAGTTATTTTAAATTTAAATAAATCACACTACATGAAATAAATGAAACGATACATTTTTTTCATTTTCATGAGCAGATTAATCGAGTAGTTTTATCACAAAAACAACACATCTTCAATTTTCAACAACCATTTACACTTTTTAATTAGTTTTTTTTCACTTACTTAGGAAAAATGTTGTTGCTAAATTATCATAACATTCAACTTGGAAACATTGATGCTGTCCCTGACGCAAGAATTCCATTGAAAACCATTTGTGAATGTGTGGATTTTTTGACTTAATGGGTTAATTGTGTTGAATCGTTCAAAATTTCTCTTATTTTCAAAATTTCTCAAATTTTTTAAAAATGTCTTAGATTTTAAATTATTTAATTTTTCAAAATTTTTCAATTTATATCAAATTAATACAATTTTTTTAAATGTGTAATTATTCAAAATGTTAAAAATGTTGGCAAACTATTGATCGCTAATTTGAATTTTGGACAATTCCGGTTTTGGACAATTCTTTTTTGGACAAGTATAAAATCGGACTATTAACGAGTAAAATTGGACATTAACCTTTGGACAAATCATTTTTAAACTTCTGAGTTTCGGATATTTCTCTTTCGGACAAAGTAATATCGGACCTTTGGACAAAAAAAGAACAAATAAAAAAAAAAGTACTTTTTTTGTCGGAAAAGCGCACATAAATTTTGTTAGAAAAGCGCACAAAAATATATTATCACAGCGCACCAAAATGTTATGTCGATTTATCTCGTGATGTATTATCTCGCCGACGAGATAATCGACAATATGATGATATAATGTGTGTTAGCTCGAAAACATATATAACAACACTTTTCTGGTCACTGCTTGGTTTAGTGCTCGGTTCAATACTCCGTTATCAAAATCTAAAATGAAATGCTGTTTTAATTTCGGGTGATTGTGTTTGGAATCAAAAGTAAAAGGTTGTTATCGCACCGTCATAATTTAATGTATTTAAACTTTGTAAATTTAGGCGCAATACTTTTTTTAATTTTTACGCGAATAAAACTTCTAGAAATGTGTTGTTATACAAATTTACCAATTTTTATATAATTATTTAAAAAAATTATTAAAACTTTATATATTTGTTGTGATCAGTTGTTGTAAGTATTCCACTGTATATTGTGTTAAGATATATGTATTCGACAAGTATTTACATGCAACAGAAATAAATTATATTTCTAATGTAACATGTAAACATCTTAATTTCATCTTGCTATTTCTTATCTGAATAAATTCAGATAATATTTGCGCGCTTTTATAACATATATGCTTTTATAACATATTTTTGTGCGCTTTTCCAACAAAATTTTTTACGCTTTTATAACATCTCAAGAAAGGTCTATGTGCGCTTATTTAACCCACCCAGTTGAAAAACATGCGTTTGTTAAAACGCTTGTCAGAACTTGTATCATAAAATTTGATAAATATAAAATCCGATTACTGTAAGAATAAATATTTTTTCAATAAAAGGATTTACATTTAGATTAAACATAATTTATTTTCGATGCCAACTTTGCTTATTCTTGCCTCTAAAATAATATTTTGGTCGCAAGAGGAAATCGTGTTAAAATAAACGGATTGATTGTTAGAGGACGATATTCTTAACGTAAACTGATTATTTTTCTGAGTGTACATTAAATGAAAATGATACTGGTACGGTACTGGTACGGTACCTAAGATCCTACGTAGGATTTTTTGATTGGTTATTATTATATAATTATGTATGTAAAATAAAACGGTTTAAAGTAGTTCATATAGTTTAAATACTTACTGTAAACAAGCTGTAACAACCTTAAATAAGCTGTCTAATTGATGTAAGCAGTTAGAACGGTATGAACCTAGTTTCAGAACATATTGGACGGGGACGCAAGTTTTTATTTGTATGGTGTACGTTTTGGAATCGGGCCTCTTTAAAATGCGACTATATTTAGGCTCTACTGTATAATGAAAAATTAAAAAAACAATAAATAGAACACAAATATTATCAAAATTAATATTACAAAGGTATCTAAACACATACATTTACCCAGGTCAATCACCTGACTGATATATACCCTAGAGAAAAAGAAAAGCTGGTAACAGTATCGCGTAGTATGGCAACGGTGTGGAGTATTGAGGCAACGATATGGCAACAGTCTGGTAAATGATCGCGAGCTATGATATTGCCATCCTATTGACATCCTGCTGCCATCCCGTTGCCATACTCTTGCCCGACTCTTGGTATGGCAACAGGATGGCAATACGATGGCAACAGCAAGGCTCGCGATTATTTGCCGGACTTGTGATTTTCTAAGCCGGAACTGTATATTTTTGCTTTAAAATTAAAAAGGAGTGTGGATTGGTGTTTCTTAATGTAAATATATTATTTATCAAAAAAGAAGGCATTTATTTCATTTTGAAACGGAAATAATAAAGTACAAATCGTTTTTATAATATAGAGATAATAATATATAATAATTAACTGCTTATAATATCAATTAATAATACACATGTCGATTATGTTGTACGTTATAGATTACATGATAATTGTACTAACTGAACGTGTACAGTGGCAGTGCTATTTCTTTTTATATATTTCAATATATTATATTCTACTGTTTTAACATCATTATAAATCTACTTCAAATGAAACAATATATTCCACAGAATAGATATATATACAATTACATATATCTCATCTGTTAAATAAAACAATATTTTTCTCAAAATTGTCATCTGTGTGTCGATCATCATGGACTCGTTGGGTTTGACGTATAACTTATGCCATCAAAAGTTTTTACAAAATTGTGTAGTTATCTCAACTATATCGTAGGATAACAGTAGTAATCGTAGTAACTGCAGTGTACTTTTGAGCTTTTTTTTACTTTGGGAACTTAAAATAATCGATTTAAAATGCATTTGTTGTTGTGATACGTTTCGGTTACGAAATTGTGATACACGATTGATATGACGGATCTCTGAGCACGTGAGTAATCAGAAGTTCGAGCAGTTTCCGCTGTAAGTTGTGCGCTTGATAATATTTTTTAATAAATTCTTTTTCTTGAAAATCGTTTAAAATGGATCGGTGGTACCGAGCAAAGTAAGTTACACGTTGGAAAGTTTACGTACGTAACTTGAAAGACTTGGCTCTTGTATAAAATATCTTTATACGAAGTGATGTATACTGTAACGATTATATCAAAATAATGAAATGATGTAAGAAAATGAGTTGCTTGCAAAACGGCGCATATAGTGACACAATTTTGAGAAACATATTATAAAAATGAAGTCATATCTACACGATGAATAGAAATATCTCTTCCCTATCGTTAGAGGACGCGCTGTGTGTAAATCAAAAGAATAGAAAAATTTGGCATTGTCCGAAACACGCGCTTCCGCTCGTTCACGGTTGTGCAAACGAGCGTATCTATGTGTCGTGTTGTCGCCCGCATCTCTCAGAGTGCAGTTGCTTTAGAACTGACCCCCGTGGAAAGCCTCAGTCGGAAAAAGTCTTGTGCCCAGACTGTGCAATATCTGGATGATGTCTGCATCAAAATCGAGTCAGATCCGATCCAGACTTTAGCCATACAAGCGACGCTCTCTTTTTTTTTGAAACTTTGGGACCAACAAGTTCTCACTTGTTGCGCGCTAAGGGTTGCGCGCAGAAACAATCTCGTAACGTCCTGGCTACTGTCTGAACTTGCCTGGACACTAATAAGACTGTTTCCAGATTGATTGATACCACGTGGGGAGGAGCAATGTCAACCTGATCACTTTCACACGTACAATTAAGTCTTACAAATAATGGTATTCGATCGCCACTGTACACATGCATGGTCTAACTCAGATATAACGATAAAATCTCATTTGCTAATGCCACTCTGTGGAATACTGTATGTCACTGCTTAAATTCTACACTTTGTCAACAGTGGGATTAAAAAATATGACAATTAGTTTGTAACGTACAGACGATAAAAATAAAGGCTCAACGTTATTTATTCGTTTCATCCATTTTGCCCCTGTTAATTTATTTTGTTTGTCTTTATTTGGTTTTCCGTTATTTTCCCTAAAAAGGCAATCATTCCGAATAAATAAACCCAACGAAACCCGAATCGTTCTGAGGTACAATAAATAAACATTTCCACATACAATATTCTATAATGACGGGCGACTCTTTCCGTATTTCCTCTCATCCTTAAAGTACTCCTAAACTTATTAATTACACGGCCCTTTCTACATCGATTGCAACCGAACGGGGTATAAAATGTACACGCACAGGAAATGATCGAACTTAATCCGAGACGGCTCGCACCGAGGATTGGTTCTCAGCCGTAAGTGACGCTCGGTGCCCAGCCCTCCAATAAACCTACAAGTCGTTCGTCATAAGACTAGTGTTAAATTAGGTACGGTTAAGACCTACGTGAACAAAACACCGTATCACAAAACGTCCAAAATAAATGACGTTACATTTCTCGTAGACAATGAAGGATTATTAAATATAGTTGTTTCATTGTATATGATCGACGTTGTCTCTTCTTTTCTTTTTTTACTCATTGTTCACCTTCTTCCGCTTGCTTTTTCTCCGCACTTGTGGGAAATCATGCGCCGCGACATGTTTCAGCCGCACATACAGTATTTAATACACGCTTTGTCTGGTTTACGAGTAATCGTCTCGCGCGGACACTTAACAGGTAAATTGACTATTTAATATCCTGCTTGAGAATTTTACAAATCAGTCGATTCTTGTGGAAAAATGTATAATATATGTCTGCATGTCTCGTGTAAATATATGTATAAATGTACGTGTGTGTCTTGCAGCGCGCGAGTGCACATGCAACTTTCATATACTTCAATATCCTCATGCGTAATGGACCTTTTCGTCATGTAAATAGAATATAATTTCACGTGGATGTGTTCTAGGTTCGAGTTACATGCGTTACCTCGCTTGCGCCGTTTTCTATTTATATTTTATATAAAATCTTCGTTCATCCGCTCGAGTGACGCAAATCAACATGTTAATATTGGGTTATTATTACCGTGTTTCTGTGTGTTGTCTTCCGGATTTCTAAGAGAGTGCTAGGAGCAAATGAGCAAAAATAGTGTATTGTTGAACTAGTGGCCTTTGTCCACGAATAAATTACAGTTGAATTCAGAACTTGTGTCTCTACATAATCGTATGTTCTCAAAGAAACAACTTTTTCCTCTCGTAACTTTATCAATCGTATGAGCAAGCAAAACTTGTCTTGTGCGGAAAACGTCACTTTCTGTTTATCGTTTAGAATAGCATTTTTTATCAAATGCTACTTGAAAACGAGTTGCAGTACCTGTAAATGACATTTTGCGCAAAAACGAAGGAAAGTTACTTTTCAGCACGAGTGACTTGGTCACGTGCAACAGAAAATATTGTTTCTTGTGAGAATGCAGCAAAGTGGCAGTACGACAACAAGTTGTGAATAAATTGTTGTTCGTCATTCGGGTCAACGCAACTTAACATACAAAAGTACAAAAGTTTGTGGGAGGGGGTTAGTTTTTTGGAAAGTGCTCCGAGGCTTCGTGTGGAAATTGCATCGACCATTTGGTAGAAAAAGAACGCATTGTTGTTATCCGGCTCGAGAATGCAATTCTAATCAACCCCCGGTCACTATGAACCGTAATATTATCTTATCAGAATATTTATCTCGATGAGCATAGGTCTTACATTAATTTTCTTATAGATCGAAATTTACAAACTATACAACAATCGATTTAAGAGATTACGGGATGTGGGTATGGAAGTGCCGCTTGTGTTCGACGGCAGGTTTCAGAGAAGGTACCTATTTAGTTGTCCGCTCAACGGCTTTGAGAGACACGAGCATGAAAATAAACATAAGAATGTCTTACGAGAAACTGAATTAATCAGTGTTCGTGGAATGTTATCAAAGTTGTCTTGCCAGATTTCAAGAGTTGCTCGAGGAAAACTGATGACTGATGAAAGTTTCACAAAAACATACTCATGTTAACGCTCATGCCTCACAACCGGACTAAACAAGACCCTCTTTTAATGACTCGACTCATGTAATTCTAGTTTTAGAAAAGAAATGTAATCGCTATAAAAAGTCGGCTGTAGACGTCGTAGGATAAAGAAATCGACAACGATCAAACAATAGTCTAACGACACATCTCCGTACTGCTAAAGGTATTTTCTTGAAAAACTCAGAAAATTATTGAAACATTGAGACAAAGTTAAGAAAATCACTCGAGAACTCGTGCAAAAAAATGAATATTGGAAATTTTAGACTGTAGTACTGTTTAGAAGGATGATTTCTCTAACTTCTCTGACGGAGACTCCAAGGATTTCAGCTTGTTCAGAGTTAGGCTTGGTTAGAGAATACCAGAAAGAATCATCCTTTTGGGGATGTGCGATATGATCTATACTTTGGCAAGGACTTTTCAAGTTATTTTCTACGCATTGTACATTTTTACAGATTTTTCTCAATTTTGAAAGAATATTTTGACTAGCGTCAGTCTTATGTCCTTAAAACGGATATAATTATATCCTTGTTAAAGGATATAAGATAATACGTTTACTCACTGCTTTCAGAGATATGTCGCTAGCCTCCGAGGATGATTCATAGCAATGGACTGCTTGATTTCTTTAAAATAGACACAGGATATTGAATTCGATTAATTATTAGTAAATTGTATCAGTCAACAATAATTGCGTTTACAGCTTGACAGGAATCGTGTGCTTATAAAACTCTATTTTCTGTATACAAGTGCAGATCAAGTAATTAACACGTGTGTGTTATCGATTCCACATACATATACACATCGTAAAGACGAGATGCGACTCAAACTGGGCTCGCGCAACTCCGTAAACAATTGACCACTGATCTCGGTGAAATTCGATTAGGCCAGGACTTGGCTACATGACCTGATAATACATAATGAATCAGTTCTGCTTAGAAATGAATTAATTGACAACGGAGTGTGTAGAGGAACACTCCCGATAGATTTGCAGGTCATAATGGAAATTAATCGTTCAACACCTCTGTCCATGTGAATGGTGATAGTTTTGGAATCATGCAATCCCGAGTAAGAAAGACATCCCCCTCCGCAGTATAAAACATAAGCAACTTAAAGCCTTATGTTTAAATATTAATTTTGTACTCGGTCGTTAAACCTGTTGCAAAAAACCCGTTGCAAAGTTCGCATAAAAAAATTAAAGCAATGGAAAAAAAGATTACGACTAGTCGTAGTTCCAAAGGAACAACCGAAGGATTCGCGGTTGCAACGTTTGCTACGTGTATTGAACGATCAAATAGGACGTCTATAGAAAAGAAGAGTATAATACAAAAGTATAACGTCACGTATGCATGCGAGGGATGGCTATGTTTACATTATATAAATATTTACGCATCTTTTACGTTACTCGATTAGTGACTTTGAAATTATTGCAAAGTTATTCTTCTCTCCTAATTTTACTCTGCTTCTCGTCGCTTGCCATTTTCAATGCCAACGTTTTGTCACTCCTATGTCACTTGCAATTATATAATACAGTTCTTGCAAAATGCGTGCGAGCAACACTCGTCGGCATACGCCGCTCAGAATGCATTAAAACTTGGCATTTGATTAACTTACACTTTTCATTGTACTATGTTCTACTAAATTAATTGTTCATTCCTTGTAGTTGACTTGTATTCGACAGAGTCCAAAGTTGACGAGGCGAAGTGTTTTTTTTCGAACGGTAAGATTGTTTTTTATCATTGGTAGCGTTTCATAACTTCGTTGAGACTTAGATTTACACCATTATCACACGAGCACGTCTTTGTTGCCTTCGGTTCTAGTTGAATTGGATAATGGATGACAGTTATTTGTAGTTTTGCACTGTGAGGTTTCCTTTGTTAATCGGACACTGGACTGTAGTTACTCTTCTTCTTCACTCTCCACCTCACCGCCGTACATATCAGCCAATTTGTCGAATCTTGGACCCCAAGCTCCTAGATACTCGTATTCATGTTGTTCATCATCTGTGCCTGAGGAAAACACAAGTTTCAAATTTATTTCAATCAGAAAATAGATGAATGCCGTGCTAAAAAATGTACGTCGTAGTTTATAACTTATACAATCCTCAATAGAGATTTCTGGAAACCAGAATAAAAAATAACAAATAGTTTAAGAAATTTCCAATATAAAATTATAAACTTGCAATTTATTTGTGTCTGCGAGTCCGCAAAATAAAGACTTTTGCAGACTCGCAGATTTGTATTCTATAAATTACATTTTCAAAGTTTCCCAGTAATTATCAGACTTTTTATAAAACCGTTCTTCTAGAGGTTTAAATCTTCGAATTTGCATTTTGTTTGCACCAGAAACAAAATGTTGCAGACTTTTGCAGAAAAAAGTTCTGGAAAGTCTGCAAATTCCTCTGAAAAGAGCTGCAAAAACTCTGGTAATTTCTGGAAAAGTGATGAAACACTTTTAGAGTTTTGCAGACAATTTTTGAGAAAGTCTGTACATGTATTTTGCAGAATATCTAACAAGATATATCTAAGAAAGAGTGTACGTCAGTTACAGCGAAGTAGAAAACAAAGGTAGGGTTAGGAGTTACGGTAATTTGTAAATAAAGATTAATAACGATATACACTATGATTATACATCTGACACAGAATGGTGGACTTACCGGACGCTAACGACGATAAAGAGCCAGCTGTGCTTCCACCGCCCTCGTAAGCATAGTTTCGTAAATCGTCGAAGGGAGGCGCGTTTGGATCACTGTCGGCTCTCTTCTTATGATCTTCTATGAAGATCCCTACGTTTGGTTCCGGACCTAAAGGATCTGTAATAGATTCGTTTGTATTAACTACTGCAGCATGTTTCCTCGCATGCAAAACTGTTATTTGATTGTCAACTTACAACTGATTTTGCAAGTGGGTATTTTCCCCCCCATTTCCGGTATTGGCCCCCCAATAGGTATTTGAAGCGGTGTTATGTCGAACGCAGTCATATCGTCTTCTCCGCCACCTTCGTCGTCATAATTGATAATATTTTCTCTAACATCGTCATCTGGTCCAGGGTACTTTATATGAGATTCTCTTCGCCTGTTGTAGACGACGAAGACTAATACAAGAACTGCAATGAGACAGATAGGGCATAATTTTTACGTATTACATGGTTTACATGTAGTTGTGTTCCGTAATTCAGTGAAAGTACAACGAAAATCATTTCCATTTTGTTTTCTATGAAACAGTCGATTATATCGGCACGGTACTTCCATTAAATTTGAGAACATAGTCGGCACTGAGTATCTACGAAAAAAATAGATTTGCTGGATGTTGGATTCATGAAGGAACAATTCATTCAAACGCATACAAGTGAATCAATGGACTTTCATTTAAATGGAAGCAATTGAAAGAGTCGTGGTTATGGTATTCAAATTTAATTTACAATTTATTATGAAGACCATCTAAAGCTTTTTACAGTTGTTCTAAAGCTATCCGTGCTGTTTACATTATGCTCGAAATCTAATTTGCTTCAATACCTACTCATATGAGTATGATTTCGATTCAGTGGTTACTATAATCGCAGCTACAACGTGACATTGCATTCGAAAGTGTAGAGTGCCGAATATTCATCTAAGGAATCGTTACCGGATATTCTTGCAGTGAAAGTTGAGCTGTGTGCTCGATTGGTCAGTAAAATGAAAACAGTTAAATTTATTACACTCACAACTAGTTCAACTGCTTTTATCACACACTCTGGCTGACTATCAGATGTATATTTATGTCTCGTTTCCAAATTCCTCCTTATTCTATGTTTCTTTCTTTAGTTTTTGTTTACTTAAATGTACGTAGATTCGAGAATGCAATTCATCGTTTTTAGACGGAGGAGGAATTATTGATGTCGCATTTCCTTCTGCGTTTCCAGAAGTGATGCGCTGCCGAGTTTGAGTTCAAACATGAAAATCCGATTAATTTTATCCGGCACAATATACTTTGAATTGTCTGTCAAGTGTCAATATGACTCAAGTTAAATCATATATCCATGTATTAATATTTTACACGTGAAAATGTATCTAACTCAATCTTCAAAAGGAAGGAATTGTGAATCAGTTTTTTGGAATTACAGTACAATAATTATTGAATAGTTAGAATTTGTATTAGTGACTATCTTGATCTTGTAATCGGAGAAAAACAATGAAAAACACTGATTTTCGTTGAAATTGCTTAAATAGCTTCGAATCGGCCTAGAAATCATCAGAAAAGTAATTTCGAAGTTATTTTGCTACGCGAAACGATTTGAAAATCGTGGAGAATGATCGAAATCAGATTTTGTCGATTTCTGAAAAAACAGTTTCTTACAACTGTTTTGCAAACAGCTGTAAGAAACGAAAAAGCGACGATTTAATAGAAAAATGTTATTCGTAATAGTTCAGCTGTAGGTGTACCCTAATGAGGTAACAAAGTTTTTTACGTTTATGAAAAAATAAGTATATTTACCTAGAATGATTAACAAGCAGACCAATATGGCTGCCAACGCGCCCATGCTAAGTTTAAGAGTTTGTCCCTCTTGCACGAGCTCGCAATTTTCGCCCCAAAAACCATCAGGGCATATACACCTGTAACGGAATCGAGGATCCTGGTTGATACACCTCCCGCCATTTAGACAGGGATAATCGATGCACTCGTTTTTGTCCATACACCCTTTACTGTCAGGCGTTGGAACTCTTCCCTCGCCACAACTAGAAAACATAAAAATATGTATTTGTAGCTTGCCATTTGCCTCGCATAATCTTAAGATATTTTACTGTTACTGAACATACGTGCAATCATAGTTATTCCATGTGTCTATACATTCAAAAGGCTCTGTACAGATCACATTCACGCAGGGTTTGTTAGACGGACAGTCTCTTTCTAGATTTCTAGCCATAGTTGCCTGTCCCCACTGCGTGCCGTTCATAGCTGGTGGCAGAGGTAGATGTTTGCCTTCTAATCTAATGTCATCGATGCAGCCTGTGGAAAAATAACATTGAAATATTCCTCATTGTATACATTCTGATAAAGTTTCACAAAGCATTGTCTACCTTTCTGATAGTCAGCGTATACTTCAAACGTCTTGATTCCAGTATATTCCGCTTTCCCTCCTGCATAGACGCCTTCCTGCTTGTCGACCATTAGCCACTGATGACCTTCGAACGAAAATGTTTCATTGAACCTTCTCCCTTCACCGCCGTCGAGTTCAAGTGTTGCTGCAGATCCATATCTTGAAACTCTAACAGTATGCCATTGACCATCATCAACAGGTACCGCTGACAACCAGATATCTTTTTCTTCGGTTCGGACGCTGTTTAGGTTATACCGAAAGTGAAGTCTATTGTCCTTAATCTGCCAAACAATCGAAGAACACATTAAGATTGGTATACATAATCCATTTCTATTTGTTTTACAAGAGGAGTTCCGATGTTTCCCTTGAACTTACCTCCAAAATTGCGTACTCCCTGTTATGTTGATCACTTACTCTAAACAATTCTCCATGCACTTCTCTTGTTCTAAACCGTAACTGTATTTGGGTCGAATATTTGTCTGGTTCAAATGAAAGTGCGTATTTGACATAACTTAGAGATTTAAAGGTAGATGGAATTGTTTTGGTCATGCAGCCAGGTCCAGTCCAACCTGGATTACATTGGCATTTAGCTTCGGTGAAGCTGCCAACGCATGTCCCGTGTTCCCAGCAACGGAAAGTTGATTCTTGGTTGTTGCATATTTCCTCGGTCTGTGGGCAACCGGCGACGCTGTTTCTAGACAATCCGGGATGAGCTAGATCATACAATTTACTGTTGTGGAACAGATTTTTTATACAACCATCGAAGCCTTTCCCAATGGGCATGTATTTCCAATGATACTGATTAGGCTCAAACTGTTCAACATAAAGGCCGCCGATTTGAAGAGGCGCGTTTACGTTTAGGTATTCATTGAATGGTGGAACAGTTCCTTGAGCTTGGCAACTTGAGTCATTTATCTGCGGCGGCGATCCATCGTCTGTTTCTGATATGGTTGCCGATTTACAGTAGTCAACGATCAATTTAACTACTTCCGTATTCCAAAATATATCCAATCGATGCCACTCTCCGTCGTCCAGTGTTTTCATGGTTGCTACTTTGAGTTCTAACGTTCCAGAACCAAAATCAATGAGTACTCTTGGCATTCCACGTTCCAGTTCAACCGAAATAAAATCTATAAAAATCAAAGTGTGGTTAATGAATTTGTGTTCAAATTTAACTATTAAGATACTTTTTGTAATTGGTCAGTTATATACATTTCTTACCGGAAACCATAGTTTCTTCTAGCTCTGGAGGTACTATAGGACCGTTATATAATAAAAGACCATCCGGTTTTCTCGTGATGAATTCAAAACTCAAGTGACTATTGTCGCACATCTCAAGTGCAGGATACCAAGCCCAACCATTACCGCGGAAGCTTCTCGCGGTTTGCTGACACCTTGGTCCATTGTATCCAGCTGGACACTGACAACTGGAAAAACCATGCGTGTTTGTAGTAGTCATCTTTTATTACATGCGTGTCATATTTTATTGTTGATACACGGACAAAATTGTGGGTGAACCGTTGTCTTTTTGACGGGAAAACCGTTCTACTCGCACTGTCGGTGAACGATTTGCCCGCAGTGGGAGAACCGCTCTCTTACCGAGGACGAACCGTTCACCTACATGTCGGGCTAACGAGTCTCCCCACAAGCGTCGGGCGAACGGTTCACCCGACTTGTGGGTGAACGGTTCGCCCGCAATTGGAGAGCGGTTTTCCCACCGCGGGCGAACCATTCACCCATTTGTCAGGGGACAGCTCGCCCGCAGAAGAGTCAGCGGTTTACCCATTTGGGTGAACAGTTCGCCCACAATTTTTTTCGTGTGAATTCGCTGTGAAATCAATCCGGCTCACAGTGTTGACTGTGTTGGTTAATGCGATGGTACTTGTGAATCCAATGGATATCGGTTAATTTTCATAGCCAATTAATACCTCATTTGTACATTGCTTAAACAAATGTCTATTATTCGTAAAATATACACGCATTAAATCTTCATTACGGTCTATTGGGTACTAGAATCAGTAATTAACTAATTATCAAGCTACATGCACCGTTTCAATATTTTGAACTTTAACAGTGAAGTTGCAAATTCATTTGCAATTCCGTTGCAATTCAGTTGGAAAAATGAATCTCACCGACTCGTTGGTTACAATCAATAGTGTTTTTCGTGAAAATTCGTCATGCTCTTTCTCATATCGAATTACAAAAACCGGCCATCGGGTTTTCAAATTCTGTTATTAATACAAGTGATCGAGAGCACTTTCCGAGTCCCTCTTCTCTGTCCGGAGAGGTGAATATTACATGGAATCGTTTCTTTCTCTTGCAGCCGAATAAATATAAATGTTTTTTTCCTCGGCGCAGCACGCGCGTTTATCAGCCCCGAAAGTCGAGGACGATTCGAAAGTGGCTTTTATGGACGCCGCCGGAGTAGCCCTATTCGTCCCGGAGGAGTTGCTTGACTTTCGGAGTTGCGAGCGTTGCGGAAGGATGCAATATCGCGTAGAAAAGGTTAACAGCACGATCGAGCCACGACCTTTACGGGAATTCGGCAACTTGATAAGGACAAACGATCATTTGACGAGCGACGTTATTACCGCCTACGTGCGGCGGAAGGAAACGTCCCGTTTGCCAGATAGTTGCTGCTTCTTTTGCGTGCTAGAATTCAAATAAAATACCACAACAACACAGTTGGCCTAGAAGAACTGACAAGAAGATAAGACACGCAGGCTGGCTGTTAATTTCGTTTTCGATTCAACGAGGAAACAAACTTGAACAAGTTCGTTTTCAGTTATACGATACGAGGCACATATTTATTGTAATTTTGCGTGCGAAATTATCACCATAAAACACTGTAATGATCGTTATAATAATGTATATTCAATTTAAATTCTAATACAAGTCGTACTCCGGGCTGCTGATGTATTACGCTTAAAGTTTCACAACTTTCGCGGAAGGAAGCTAAGACAGCGACGAAGTTTTGTTGCCCCGGGATATATCAGATTCACGCGATGTTGTACTAGAATAAATGATAGTCAGACTAGAAATAATTATCAACTTTGATTTATTCGAGCAGTTTAACGAGCATCTATTCGAACCGCGTGTTGCGCACTTTTGCGATTAATTCTGCGTCGGATAGTAGAATCGAGGCTGGGGGAGGAGAGCCCAGGATGCTTGCCATAAACAGTCAAAGGACGCGCAAATTATCCGTGATTACCTTTTAGCGCGGCATGGTATAATCATAAGGCAAGGGGATTTTTAAGTAAAACACAAATATGATTCCAGGGTGTTAAGATGAAACCGTACTCCTTCGTGGCGTACATTTAGAGCCCACTTTTGGCGATTAAAACATTTTTCGACGTTTAAATCCAAGGGGAAGCAAATTAATGGGAATGGGCGGTACAAAGAAAATGTTTAACAATTATGCGGCTTTCGAGATTTTAGCAATTTAAGAGACATTCAGTAAATTAGCGCTGTAAAAGTTGGCGACCTTTTGCCTTTGTGCTTGAAAGTTTCAGCTTGGTTGATTTATTCAGTTTGATGTATATCATAAGTGACTTCTTTTTATGAGTGACTGGAGCATTTTTAATTATGTATGAGTATATTCCTCCGCGGATGGTTCTCTGTATAATAGGTCTCTATTTCTGTGTTAAGTTCAAAATATATTCATGCGATGCGATAATTAATCATTCTCCGTTTCGTGTATATTGCAGAGCTTGTCATATTGACAGCAGTTGATTAGGCGCAGATTCGAATCCAAGAAATCGTAAGCTTCGCGTGTTTACTTATAGCTATATGCCAACAACGAATCTGTATAATAAATGGCGATTTTCGCTAGCCTATTTAAGACTGTTCGGGGACGGCGTACTTTCAGGCGGAGTGTTCCCGTTGAAGTGATATTTACTTTACTCAAAAGATCGTCAGGCCGACTCCTTTTTCCCGTGTACTTTTCATTTTCTTCTTCATATAGACGGGGAAGTATTAAGGCGGGCGTTACGCCGAGACTTATTTGAGCTCGGTAACCCTCTGCATATTTTCATACGAAAGGGACACCTCGTGGTCACCATTATTTTACGTCTTTTTGCTCATACATGTTCACTCATGTAGCTGATGCACGGCCAGTTTTTGCCTTGTTTGCTATTTTAGAATGTTACTTTTAGCTAGATTAAAAACTTGCGTTTTTAAGATAATATCGAACCGCGAATCGTCGAATGACCTGACGAATCCATTCGACGCACGCATCTTTTCACGCAAACATTTAATGATGTTTAAAATGATTGTTTAACCCCCTCTTCTTTCACACCTATATGGTTTCGAACGCATTCCCCGATAAAATGTTAAGGTGATGTCGAAGTTCTGCAACGAAGTTAGGATTTTTTTACATTGCTAAAAGCCAACTTCCAAAATTAAGATATTATTTGGAATCCGATTTCAAAAACGTATTGTAAATTCATCTCATATACCGCATATTACATTTTTTTTAAGATTACACTTTCATAAAAATGTATCGTTCGACTCATTTGGTCTTTCAATGGAAATATTTACGAAACTGCAAATATCGAACTACGTCTTCCGCATCACCTTAACTTCAGCAATTTTAAGAGGTCAGTACACCACGGAAATCAAGTTCTATATAGTATTAAGGGAAGACTCAGGTGAAATTTCAGTCCTACGATGGAATCATCGTAGAAAGTTGAAAATTTACAGGTAAAGTGGGCGCAGTAAAAGAAACATATTGGTAAAAATGGGAGGCCCCCACTAACTTACCTCAAAAGTAATATTCGTAACCCCTTCCAGAATTAATTTTTTCAAAATCGCTATCGCTATTATGTGGAGCATATAAAATCATTTTTATATGCTTATTTTTATGAAAACATATATGAACCAGTAGGGAAAGATTGATTTTTTGTAACTGAGTAAAAATCAAATAGTACATTACACCACTAGGGAGGGAATTTCGTATTTCGAAACGAGTG